>JAPYYX010003069.1:475-12965 GCA_030522605.1 Cremastinae sp. B BG-2022a
ATTACTAATTACTCTCGTCACAGACTCTGAACCCTAAATTCTAAGTAACCAAAATGTTAAAAACATTTTTTTCACAAGGATCAATGTTAAAAACATGTACTTTGTAATCTTAATAATTATTTTCAGTTCTCTGAAAACCTTTGAAAATTTAACTGGTTCATATTTTTATTATAAGGTATCAACATGCCAAGTTTCGTGAAATTCTTAACGGTAGGTCTAAAACGATAGTACTACCTTAAGATGGAAAATGATTTTACGATATAATTAAAATTATGTCCCACTTCTAATTTGTTCGGCCATGATTTCGGTCGCGGAGCTACCGGATCGCTCGTCGTTGCTTGTTTCTCCTCCAGTGGATTTTTCCTTTCGAGGGGATCGCTCTTTGGCTTGACGAGAACGGGTCTCTTCACTTGTTGGGCCGTTACCGGTGCACTCGTCGTTCCTGCGGCGCTCGATGATCTTTTGTTCGTTTTTTTATCATTTTGATCCGATATCGCCATTTTCACGCGACGCAAATCAAGACTTCGCGCAGCTGGTGCTCTCGTTGGTGGGACTCGTGGCTCCTGAGGTAAAATATAATATTTATCAACTGCATCGAATAATGTATGAATTTGTATTTAAAGGACAATTAATTTTTTTTAATTAGATGTGAAAGAATGAATTTCAGACCTTGACAAAATTGGAATGTCTCGATGGACGTTTTAGAGTCTCGTGCGGAAGGATAACGAGACAAGCGAGTTCCTGAATCCTTCTCCTAAGTTCGAGATCCATTTTCAACCACGTCGTGGTCCTGGCAGCTCTGGAGGCTTCCTTGACGAGACATTTTTCCACTCGAGTTTGAATTTTATGTAGGAATTCGATAAAGAGCGGACCCCAGGGTGGAGGTTTCGTCTGCAGAGTCTGCTGGCCCTGAGCGATACTCGATAACATTTTATTCAACTTCGCGTAACTTTTGCAAGCTTGATCCGGCGACAAGCGATCAGCAGCAGCAAGAAAATTGTCTTCCAATCTACTTATGTTCCACGTTAGATCACGTCCCAATGCTTGGAAATTTTCGTTACCAAGAACTCCGGAAAAATTATCCGATATGAACTTGACCGATGTTTCCAGAAGATTTGAGACCATCCGGAACACGGGCTCGGCCCATCGAACGTTTGGCAAAGTTGCCAAAAGCTTATCACAGTCCATCATCGTTTGTAACACATTGTCCGTCGACTGAAAAAAATATTTACATTTTCCAATAAATTAATTTATACCAAAAGTATAATTTTTTTGTATTTTATTAAATTTGAAATATATATTTACCATATGGACGATGTGCTGATGATAACATTTGTCCATCAGCACTTTCGGCAACGTGGCAAAAGCCTTGCATGGCCAAATTCTAACAAAATGCCTCGTTATCCATCTGAGCGATTTCCGATATACCTCATCGAGCCCATAAGCCGCTGCTATCGGCATGCATTCGAGAACGCCCACGGCGCAAACCTGGCACGGTTTGTGAAAGAGATGACAGTATTTTACTTTTAGCGTATAGCCTATAACTTCTTTTAATCCTTCCAAGCAGAGCATGTCAGCGAGAGTCGCCAGCTCGACGATACTCAGAGTTTCCGGAATGTTGCTCTCGCCGCTATAAATGTGGCAAAGAGCGAAGTGTACCGCGTTGTAAGAATACCTGAAACAATTTGAAAATTTTTGTAATTTTTGAAATTTTTGTAAACGAATCACAGAGGGTTCTAATAATTTACTTTCTTAATGAATGGATTGTTAAATACAATGAAGGACAGATAAATCACGATTTGAACTTACCCCTGGAGAGTTATGACGTTGCCAGCACTCTCGATCCATCCTCCACTGAGTATCGCAGCGAAGTACTGACAACGTGAGCTCAAAATACATTTGTGAGCACGAATTTTTCGTCCACTGACGTCTATTGTCACATCTGGATTTATTTCTTCAAGGAACATCCTCAGAAGATCTTCGCCCAGTCTATTGTAGGGTTTCGTTACTCCCATGCTCGAAGTTTCTGTTTCCTCGGTGCTCCCATCTGAAAAATATCGATTTATAATATTCTGGAAAAATTAATAATGCATTATTCTTTGTTAAGAGCAATCACAACCACGTGACCACCCAGATTTCGTAGGTCCCGGATTTCTTTTTCAAAATCGAATAATTAAACTTGAAAAAATTACAGTATATTACTTTCGATCCCAAGAATTTGACTCTGGTCCAAATTTTCATGGAAATTTACGTATTAATTTTTTATTATAATTATTTTTATCTCAAAATCTATCTGATCTAAAATCTAAAATTAAAAAAAAATTATATTTATGTCAAAATATCTGGTAATTTCTTAAATCAAACATGAATAAAAATATCTGCCATAAGAACGTGTTTATTAGAGATGAATTTTAAAAACCAATATCTCGACTTCTAGATGATAAAACGTCTTGAAATTTGGTACACATGTTTATTCAAGTATTATCTAGGCCTAAAATAAACACGTGTACCAAATAATCATTTTTTGATTTTAGATTTTAGACCAGATAGATTTTGGGATAAAAATAATTATAATAAAAACAAATATCTGCCATAAGAACGTGTGTATTAGAGATGAATTTTAAAAACCAATATCTCGACTTCTAGATGATAAAACGTCTTGAAATTTGGTACACATGTTTATTTAAGTATCATCTAGGCCTATGCAAAATTAAAAAAAAATCTGTCTCAAAAAATTTTACGCGACTTCCACCTTGAAAGAATATCGAGTAACTCTTTTTTTTTGAAAATTCCCTTTTTCCAAAAAGGAACGTGCAACATGATTTCATCGGAGATTCAAATATGTTAAAAAATTAGTACCAGCTCCAGAACGTCCCATGCTGCTCTGCATGCTGCTCAAATCGGATTCCGAGATGAGAGCCTCGCCCTCGCACTCGGTGACGTCCTCGATCGGAGATTTGTGCTTAGCTGGAAGCGAAGTGCTCATGATGCTCGTAAATTTCCTGGTGAGAGTTTTGACAGGCGGATCAGTTCGGTTTACAGCGAGCTTGCTCTCGACCCAGGAAGTCTCGGGGATGCTGTTGCTCATCCTCGTGAGCATTCTGTCCTCTCTGACAGGGGGATCGGACTCTCTCGATCGCAGGGGCGTTTTGTCCAGATCCGAGAGTCTGACGAAACTCGCGCGACAGGAAGACCTCATCGTATCCTCGGACGATCCTTGGCTCTTACCCTGATGAAAAAATTTCATTCTCAAATTATACAGGATCAAATAATAATTTTTAAAATATGAAAAATATTCGAAGTAAATAAATATTCGAAGTAAATAAATATTCACCAAACTCTTGATTCTCGAATCGATCGACCTGCTCAAAAATTGATCCGATCTTTTGATCTCAGGCTGATTCATCTTCAAAGTTCTTTCTCCCGGGATTTCAGGAATGAATTTTTTACTCTGTGAGTTTGATTCGAACAGAGAGAGACGATCCTCGCTCGTGTCTCGTATCCTCGTCTCCTCGTAGTGAATTTCCCTTCCGTTTGGAAGATCCTCGATCGTGAAGTTATCCCCGCTCTCCGGCGAAGCTCCGCTCCCTCCGGTACTGATGTCGAAAGTTTCGCTCTTCCTGGTATTACCGCCGTCCGTCGTGCTCTCGGTACCGGTTTTCTCCCAGGCGGAGAGCTCGGAGCACTCGTCCTCGTAAATCTTCGACTCCCGGTTCGTTTCTCCGAGTTTTCGTTGCTGAGCGCTCTCGCTCTCCGGTTTGTCTTCTCTCTCCTCGTCCTCTTCCTTGTAGCACTGATGGCCGAGCGGTTCCTTCAGGAGTTCCTCGTCGATCTCGACGTGAGAATTCGGCGGCGTGTCCCGAACATCGTACTCGAAAACTTCCTCGGTCGAAGTGTCCGTATTTCGGCTGCTTCCACCCTGGTCGTTGACGCGTTTCGGCAACGCGTCGCCGTTCTCGAGATAATCCGCCCTTGCAACTTCGCTCAGCGAGTGGCTCGAGTTGCTCGATTTTCCTTGCAGTTTTCTCAAATCCGCCCGGTCGACCGAGACGCTGTGAGCTCGCTTGTGCTCTCGTTTAACCGGGTATTCTTTTTTCAAACTCCCAGGCGACGTCCTCTCCACGAAGTTCCACGAGTGACGCTGGAACGCCGGCTTCGACGACGACAAGGCTCGACGACGGACGACCGGGGAATCGGATTCGATGAACATGAAGACGCTCGATTTTCCTCGCTCGCTGCTGCAAGACTCTATCCCGCTCTGCTCGATTCGACTGCTGCTGCTGCTCTCACCGGACTGATCGCCGCTTCCAACTTTTCCGCACCAGGATGACTTCGACTCCGCTCGTTTTTCCTCCGACTTCACCGAGGCCGTTTCCTCGTCCGACCTCCGGTTCGCAGTCGGCGATTTGAAATCTATAAACATCGAGAATATATTTTTCTTTCCATCGATTTTGGGTTTCTCTCCGGACTTTCCGCTCCCGTTGGAGATGTCGACGAAAAATTCGCAAGATTGTTTTCCTGTTTCGACCGGAATTTGCTTCCTCGGGATTTCCTTTTTGTCTCTGCTCTCGTTTCCATCCTCGATGTCGTTGAGGTTGACGAAAAATCCGAGACTCCCGTGCTTCGTGTCGCTAGCGTCGCTCGACTCTCTTCCGTTGATTTTATTAGCAACGCAGTCGTACGACGTCGAGAAACTTTTCGACATCGCCGTCGAGGCTCCGTTTCCGGTTTTTGTCGTGGAATTATTATTTTTGCCGCAGTCGCTCATATCGACGACCCAGGCCGTCGTCATCGAGGAGGCCATTCTGATCGGTTTCGAATCAGAGCTCGTTGAATTCGTTTCGTTGACATAAGCGACAGATCCTCCGGAGACGATCGGCGTCGATTCGGTTTTCCTTCGGACGACCGGACTCTCCGGTGGCTTCGTGTGATCCGCGCTGCTCACTCCGCCCGACAAAATCGGCGTCGTCTCGTCTCTCTTCGCTCTCTCTCGAGCCCAATTTATCGACGAACGTCTCTCCCTGGGTGATTTTACTCTCTCGCTCAATGTTATCGGCAAACTGTTGCAGCAATTCCTCGAACCGTCCTCCGACTCGGAACAGCTGTCGGTTAGTAATTTTTCACCGGGATATTCATTCGAATTTTTTGGTAAATTCATCCAATCTCGATCATTTCCCAGACGAGAATCCCGCTCGGATGATCTCGAGGATGGAATTTCCTCCGGAGATTCCTGACAAGGAAGATCTTTTTCGCTTTCTCGCTTCTCCTCGTTCCGCTCGCTGCTCGAATCCTGGACGAGCAACCAGTCGCTCGTGTAATCCATTTCGGGTCTCGAATGAGTCTGCTCCGTCCTGAAAGATTAAAATTTTTTTTTTATCATCTATTCATTCGTATATTCAGACAATTTGCATTGTACCAAGAATTCGTAAAATTCTCGTCAACGTGCTCTCATTCAATAATTTTATTTATTTTAATTTATTATTTTTATCAAATTTATTATTTTTTAATTTATTATTTTTATAAATATAGAGTTAAACGAAAATTTATTGCAGAGAAAAATGAAAATTTCATCGATTTTTCATGAATTGAAAAATATGTTTTTACCAAGGTCGAGAGATGATGACCGGTGGCGTCGAGTCTCTTTCATTCGGGAGCGAGAAGCAAGAATCTCCGTCGACTCGATGTCCAGAGTATTGTGGAATGGAATTTTGAAAAATGAGATGTCCCTGACGACGCTCGTACTCCTGTCGCAGGAGCGACAATTTCTCGTCATTCGGATCGAGCTCGAAGGTGTTTCGACGAACGAGTGACGCTCTTCGATCCTCAGGATCCGTTTCGGTGCAGCCTTTATCACCAGGTAAATTAGTTTCTTCTTTCGCTGGATTTTTACTGGATTCCTCGATCTTGCTCGACTCATTGGAATTGTTGCTGGATGGTTTTAATGAGTTGTTCGACCTCTTGGAATTGTTGTCGGAAGACGGAGACGGTTGGTTGCTTTCACCGCTGTCGGCTTCCTTGATCTCGACGACGAGAGCTTCCTTCTCTATGACCTGACCCAGATTTTCGAATTTCTTCTCCTTCGATACAGCTGGACGAGGCTCGACGATGATCGTTTCCTTCTGCACTTTTATTTTACGATCTTCGTTAATATTGTGTAATTTTTTTCCAACTATTTTCTCGTCCCCGATGACGACGTCCTCGTCGTCGTTGTTCTCCTCGTTGTCGTCGTTCAGACTCGAAGCGTCTATGAAATAATAATTGCTGATCCCCGAGCAACTCTTGTTCAGATTCTCGTTTGAAAATTCACGCTCCAGCTCCTGGAGCGTCATGCTCCGGGATTCGTCCTTCTTTTTCTCGATTTTGAATTCACAAGTGACGTCCTCGCGTCGATTCAGCCTCGGATCGATGAACTCGAACGAATTTTCCGGGGTTATCGGATTTTTTTTACTCGCTACCGACGAATTTTCCGTCCCGTATGAATATTCCTGGTGACGGTAGTCGGAATCCGGCTGCTCGAGTCTGAGAAACGAGCAACCGGCTCTCGGTGAACTCGAGACAGGATTTTTTTCCTCCGCGCGACGAGCGGGACTCTCGCACGACCGCTTTTTGTACTCGCGCGTCTCGTCGATCTCCCCGTTCGGATCGACGCTGATAAAATCGTCGTCCATCGACACGTAGTCCGTACCCGCGTGCGACTCCTCGAGATCGGTCACCGAGCTCTCCGTGTTCTCGAGCGGGCTCAGCGAGCCCGTTTCCAATCCGGAATCCGCCATTTCCGACGCGCTCGTTGAATTCACTCGATCGGCACCATCGTCCCTTTTTTCTCCTCCCTCGATCCCGTCAAAACTCGAATACGAGACACTCTCGCATCTTCTTTCGTGACAAAAAAAATAATAGAGATACGTGTTAACGACGGCGTTCCTTGCATTATTCGAGATTAAAATTCAACTCATGCGTTGACGCACCTTTGTCTCGAGTTCAATATTCTCGACTCCTCGGCTCTCAGGCTATCCCTGCACAGACGCACCAACTGACCTTCCTCTTCCTCAATGTCCAAATTCCTGTACAGTAGTCTGGAAATTTCACTTTTTTAAATTTCTTTCACTTATTATCGTCTCTCTTTTATTCATTAAAAATTAGTTATTCTTTTTAAAACTTTATTTAATATTGATTAAAATTGTTTTAAGCTCGAAACTTTGTCGTGAATAAATTAGTGTTAAATTCGAAAGTTAAAAAATCATTTATTTTATTAATTTATTTAACTTTAATTTTATCGTATTAATCTGTCAATTTCGTGAATGAAGTCTTACAATCTTTGATAGTGGATTATTCAACAAAAAAAATATAATGTAATTTTATGAAATGTGATGTAATTTTAATTAATTTTATTATCTTTGATTTATGTTATTCATTTCATTGATATGTGCGGTTTTTTATATCAATTTATTCAATTTTCAGAAACTCCTTTACGTAAACTATTCCGCAAAAAAAAAAGAGTAGAAGGAATTTTCTGAATTCTGGCACGAGTCTAATTTATATTTCCATCACGTGAGCGCATACCTCGCAAAGTGTCTGATGCGATGAAAAATTAGCGGCAGCTCGATGTAACATTTGATCGTTTCTCCGCTGTGTACAAAACTCTTGGCAAGAATCTCGTACAATTTTGGAGATCTCGACCTTACGATGCAGCCGTGTGTCTCGACGACGTTGCGACCGTGAATTATCAACAAATCGCAATGCAATTCCTCTGTAAATAATCTGCAACAAAAAACAAAAGAATAAATAATTCATTCATTTATTATTATTACTCGTTCATGAAATATTCAAATTATAAACATAAAGACGAATTTTACTATTTTTTTGCTTTACAAATCATGAAATGTAAATAGCAACAGAGTATTCTGAAAACAGTAAATAAAATTCATGAATATAAGAATCGCATATAAAAATAAAAATTCAATGAGCAAAAAATCTGAAACTTTTTTTCAGTTTTTGCGAAATGTACAAAACGTTCTCACCTGAAAATATCAATCTCAAGAGTCTTGAAGCTTTTCAATTGTATTCGTTGCTGCTCTATCTTTCTTCGTCGTTGGAAGCATTCGGTCTGCGGAGCGGACTCCTCCTTCCAAGAGAAACGATTAGGACGTTGCCTCAGTCTCGCGTGTTCCAAACTTGCACCTACACTCCCGCTGCTTGCGCCTCCAGCCATGAGGCATTTCTACGCTCTCATGCTCGGCTGCCTTGAAAAAGAACATGTTCAAATATTCAAATTCCTCGACTCAAAATCATTCCGAAACTTTTTGCGCTGAGGTTTCTATTTGTCTAGCCAATATCTTTCATCTCGTTTGAAATACGATTACTGATAAGTTAGCTCGACTGATAAAAAAATTGAAATCAAACGGCCATACGAGATTACATAAAATTTCAAGATAAATACAATTATTGTGTGTACGTAATTTAAAATTGAGAAAAAGGACAAAAATTAATTAATAAACTGTATTTTGTTGATTTAAATCTTTTTCACTTATTTTTTTTTAAATAAATTTATTGGTACTTGTTAAATTGTTGATAATTTCTACTCAAAATTGACAGCTGTCATTACGACTGTCACTTTCATTGAAAAAACGGAAAATATACTGGATAAAAAATAAATCGAGCAACTTAAACGTAAAAATAATGAAATAAATAATAAATAGGATAAAAAAAGCGTATTTTTATTCAATTATATAAATTAACGCTGATCCGTGAACGTACATCGTGAGAAGAAACAAAATAATATAATTATTTATTAAAATAAACAATTTCTCAGTGTCCCATCTGTCAGGATTGTCATTATCGAGCCGAGTACAGCGAAACGTGGCGAAAACGTAATTTCAATTTTATTTCCTCATAGTTCAACTGATTTACATATCTGAACAACTTATCAGTTCATTTACGATTATTGATACGTAATTAAATACTTGACTAAATACGTGAATAAATGTCGGCTCGCGAGACGTCAACGCGCAAGGACTCGCGTTCTATTTTGACCAAAAAAAAAAAAAAACTCGGACGTACTCATTTCCAAATAGTCGAGAAAAGTCACACATGAGAAATGCACTCGATCTCTTTCTCTCCCATCGAGACACCGCGTAACTTTTCACAAATCCGTAATTAGCGAAAATTGTCCGTAATCTCGAGGAGCGGTAAAACGTTTTCTTTTTTCTCTCTCTCTTTCACTCTTTTTTTCCGATAATTTATTGATCGAGCGAGCGTGTTGCCTCGGCGCGTTCTCGCGAAAGCAGCGCGAGCCGGAGGATCACCGGAATCGCCGAACACGCTCGGCGACTTCGCCAAAAATCGATGAACGTTAAAACATCGCAAAAGGAACGTTTTTTTTACATATTTTTGCACCTCTGTCGCAATGCACGTATTGTTTACGATCGATTCTTCTTCGTGTTGTGTTTTGCAGTGTTATTTCGTATAATGTATTATTTTTTATCGTGCACGATGGTTTTTTGTACTAGCTTATTTGTTTTGGGATGTTATGCAGTACTCGTTTATGGCGTTTTCGTTCAGACGAGTGCACTGTTGAGTAAAGACCGCGAGCGCGATGCCGCGAGGCCCTGACAAGCGCAAGATACTTGCGCGCGTGTCACTACTCCGCTTCTCGTCCATTTATCGAAACACTGCAGGTGCAACACGCGTTCGAGCGAGATAACAGCTGCGCCTCCCCACCAGACGGGACTCTAGGACGATTTTAGGACGTGAACGAAACCGCGTTTCGCTATCTCCATTTTTTATTTACATTTTTGCATTACGTTTTATCGCGAGGAATAAAATTAATCGGGATACGCGTATCCCGATTTACTTTCAGTAAAATTAATCATAAATTCTTTCGTAATTTCTACGCTTTCATAAAAATCCTCCGAATTTGAGATTTTTTATCATAAAGGAACTAATTTTGATAAGGAAATTTCGATCAGGGCGGTAAATCGAGAAAAAAAGAACGTAGTTTATAAATTACGAATTAAAAATAAGCGCAAAGAGTAAAAAAAATTAAAATAGAAAAGAACGAAGTAGAAAAAATTCAGAAGATTTTGAGGTTATTTGTTTAAAAAAATATTCTGAATTACGTTCGTGCGAACGTAAAATCTACATATGCCACCGCGTGTTTGTTAAAATCACGCAACGGGACATTTTTCGTTTGGCTATTTAAACGCGATCAATAGTGGAGGGAAAGATTCGAGTCAGTACAAATAACCGTGCCAACAATTTTACCCATTTTTTATTTGAAAAAAATAAAATAAATTTATGTACAATTCCAAATATTTTAATCTTTTTTTTTCTATACAATATCTTACAAATTGGATTGTATGTTTTTTATACATTCTATAATCGTGATAATTGTTGTAACGATTTACAATTTTCAAATCATTCTCTTTATATGAAGCAAAAGAATTGTTGAGAAAAAATTACACGACAAATACAATGAATTAATAAATGCTATTATTTATTTCATTATACAAACTTTTATCAACGTCGAAATAAATAACCAAATTAATTATCAAAAAAAAACATATTTTATAACGTCCGGCTGAATTTTAATTGGAAAAAACGTAATTTCCGTGGATGTAAATATATTTAATAAATTAATAAATTCAAATATACTTCGATGATAATGCGTATTTATTATACAAAAATTTTCTTAAAAAAGTAAAGTACAATAAAATAATTTTTATACAATGGTATAAAATTATTTTGCATAATTTTTATATTTTTTATATAATAATTTTGATACAATGGTATAAAATTATTTTGCATGTAACAAAAAAGCGCCTTCAAATAGATTTTATTATCGAAGAAATTTTTTTACTTTTGTTTTCTTCAATGTAAACAGAAGGATGGTAATGCTGGTTGCACATTACGTCGGTAGACGGTGTCGTATGTCGGTTGTAGCTGTAGCCGTTGATTTCGACAGGCAGACACGCGCTCTCGGCGCTAGTGTAGCGAGTACGGCCGAAGCGAGAGAGGGCATCGAGTTTGCAAGCGAGGCGTTTTCCCCCCCGCATTGTCGCCGCATTCTCGAGAATTTCTCAATCCTTCGTCGAAAATGCGGGTGCAGTGAAAAAAAGAAAGACGAGTAAATTCTCAACGTTATATTGTAGAAGAAGAAGAAGAAAAGAGGACTCGATTCCGTTTCGAGGGAGCGTATTAATTTTCATTAATTCGGGGACGCTCGCTCGGACGGGATCTCGATTTTTCATCAGTGTAAATGACCGCCGTGTCTTCAGCGAAAGTAACGCCACAATTGTATACTCGATTCACTCACATATACAAAAAAAACGGTGTGCACTAAATTATAATGGAGAATGAGGAAATCTTTGACAATGCGGTGGTTCACTGACGAGTGCTACGATCTTTCGCTGTTTTATGATTCACGATTGTTATCCGCGTTCTATCGCTCGTCGCACGTGCATCTCGCAGGATACGTCGAGTTCGCGGAAAGAGACGATGGGACTCGACACGGTTTTTAGACTCTCGACCAATTTCACTCGAGGCATCGTCAAAAATTCGCACACAGGAAGACGATAAATATTCAAGGGATTACGAAATAACGGAAATTTCAAGAATTCGACAAAAAACGAGTGAGCGTTTCGGAGCGAGGAATATCATTTTGGAGTTCGACGAGATTCGGGTAAAAATATGTTATTTGGAGTAAAAAGTTAATATATTATGTAGAAAGTATTGTTTGGAGTATTAAATTTAATTAGAATGAAAATTCGATGAGAGTATGAAGAGTTAGAAAATTAAAAACATCTGAAAAAAGAGAACAAAATTATTGGAAGGGAATTTGGGCGATGAATAAATTGAAAATTTAAATGAATTTTATAATGATCGAAGAGTTGGAGGAATAAAAGAATTTTGTATTAATAAATATTTGAAGATAATTAAACATTTTACACATTTGAGACTTGAAAAATTTAAGATTATGAGTTTAATTTTTAAATTGACTAAAATAAAAAATAAAATTTAAAGAAAGTGTTGTCGCATTGTAGATAAAAAAAGACAAAACGATCAGCAATCATGGATGAGTGCATCCATGATTATTCGAAGGGAATTTTAGCGATGAATAAATTGAAAATTTAAGAGCAATGGAAACCAGAAGTTACTAGATTTCGGAAATAACATATTTACTAATTAATAAGTGAATGTTGAACATAAATTGAACCGTATCGCCATTCCTTGGATCAAAAAGAATATATCACTGCTTTTTTGAGCTGTATTTTTCAATATTGAAGGAGAAATCTGTAGAGAAAAATTACGAGGGGTCAGCGCGGGTGAAAATTTTTCTCTACAGATTTCTCCCTCAATATTGTAAAAATCAACTCAAAAAAGTGGTGATACATTCTTTTCGATCCACAGAACGGATGTACGGTCCAATTTTTGATGACAAATGATTTATTAATTGACAAATCCGTAATTTACGAAATCTGGGTGGTCACGTGGT
>JAPYYX010003070.1:0-12490 GCA_030522605.1 Cremastinae sp. B BG-2022a
TGTAATGTTACAACAATTTCTCTACTATTTACCATAATGCTACGGAAAAATGTACTTGCCTCCTTTTTTACACCATCTTGATGGTGTTTTTGCGAGTATAGACTATACTTTCCGTTAAAACTCCGTTTTTTGTCACTTGTTAATAATCCTTTATTTTCATTTAGAACGTTGCTGGAGTCAATACTGACAAAAAATACACTAATTATCCACCATTGTTGCTATTGTCATTTGAGAAAGGAAAGTTCGTTTAAATCCTGAACTAATGAAGGCTCGAATGTAGAAAAAATTATAAATTGCGATACTTTTTTATTCAATTGAAAATTCTTTATGCAAATGTTGACAGAGGGGACGCTAATTATCCGCAATTACTACTTTTTTCATTCAAATGAGGAAAGTTCATATAAATCTCATGTTAACGAACGCTCGCTTGTTTAATACGAAAAAGAAATATAGAGTTGAATGCTTTGTTGGAGTTGTAACAATTCTTTTGCTTTGAAAGTCTCTAATTATTCTGTGAAATTCCAGTAAGAACTTAACGAAAATACGGGATATTGCTTCCAGTGTCAGTAAAAATAATTGCTAACGAGAAAAAAGTGTATTATTTGGATTAAAAGTGTAGTAAAAAGGGATCCTAAATGTTCTGTTTCGCTCATTCTTCTTGTTTGCAACAGCGCGATAATTGGACGAAACGGTAATTTATTTACGTCCCCGCAAACTGCAATGTATTTTCTCACCACGGAACACTCATTAAAAATGCACAAATGACACGCTAGGAAGTACGAATAATGGCCGTGAATTTTGAAAATGATGATTCAAATGTTCCCTTTGTCGAATTTACTTTTTAATTCTCAGATATTTGTACACAATATGAACGCAGTAAATATAAAATGTAATACATTGTTTTCTTTCACCATATGCACGTGAATGATGTTCAATTAATGAACATTACTCCATATGTACGTGAGATAAAAATATTTTAACCCTTGCACACTTCACCCAGGCCACATAGTGGCCACTGGGGGTAACTTATTACCCCACGTTAAAAAAATTGAATTGTACACGATTTAGAGATGTTTTTAAACTTTTAATTGTTTGGGTCACGTTCGTCGGGTAGTTATTTATAATTTCTAATGATTAAAGTTGGTGAATTGATAGATGGCGTACTAAAAAGTTGTCATATAAGTAAAAATGCGTGAAAAATTACTTTTTTCCGAAAAAAATTCATAACTCGCCATTTTTCAATGTTAAGGGCTACAATTTGGGGGTGGTCCGTACAAGATATACCACTACCATAGAAAAATATCAGTATTCGCCAATTCTTCCAAAATCATATTTATTTTGCAAATTTACTGGAGGAACCATAATGCTCGTGTTTGCCTATAATGAACGTATACAAAATTCATTCGATAAAATTCATATTTGACGTAAACAGACTAGACTTCATAACAATTGCGATTGAAAAAATTTTTTTGTTACAAAAATATGACAAACTTGACTATATTTCGATGATCAACACCACAGTAAATAAATTTAAAAATAATTGTGACTGCCGAACTTCGATTACGGCCACACAGGGTAACTGGCTACCCCCAGAGTTACCGCGGCTGAGAAAACGAGCGCTCGAAACGCACCCATGGATTTTTTTGGCTTTTACTATGTACGAAAATCACAACTCACATTTGTCAACAAATGATAAACATTGTATTAATTTTAATGGTTCAAGACTTTGAATTCCACTTTTTCTAACCCTGGAGTAACTATTTATATTATAAAACTGCATTAAGGTGATGTTCAACCTCGAGTTCCAAATTGGGCTTTAAGCACAAAAACCGTACCAACGTATGGCCCAATTTGTACGTTCAGTGATCACCGTTTGCGCTAAAATCGGCGTCGCACACCAAAAATAAATTAATTTTGTGGTTTTCATGGCAAAGCAATGTCAAAAACGATGAACCTTTCATCAGACATCATTATGCGTCGCACGCCAAAAATAAATTAATTTTGTGGTTTTCATGGCAAAGCAATGTCAAAAACGATGAACCTTTCATCAGACTTCATTATGTTATAAATCTTTCAGCTGTCCTCATAAAGGACCCGAATTGCCAACTCCGAAAACATCAGTAAGCGCGCTGACTGATTCGGTCCATTCGAGAGCACTCGGTGGGCCGTATGCACAACGAGCTCAATTCGGAACTCGAGGCAAAATAAACATTTTTCGAAGAAAAATAAGAATCACGTTGTTCTCTTTCCATCAAAGAATAATGTGATTCTCTTGTTTTTTCAAAAATATCAAAAATCTCTGAGAAAATAGCGAATCCGGTTTGCATCTGTCCCTCTCGCACTCGTAGGGCTTAAACATCACCTTAATGTAGTTAATCAAGTATTCACTGATAGATGGTCAATGTTGATCTATGTTCGATCAACCCCCTTAACGTAAGGAATTTGGCTTCTTTAAAAATCGATAAATTCGAAGGTTTCTGAATTCACCTGGAATAACCTGTACACGCGCGTGAATGGTATTCAGTCGAGAGACATATATATATGTATACACACGGAGGATGGATGAAACTGAGTTTCCGCTCCAGAAGGGATGGTGTTGAGAAGGGGTGTGCGTGGATCGAGCAACCCTCTCGGGAGAGTTCTCTCTCTCGTTACCCGTGGCTTTGCCCGCAGTTCGCACGCGACCCTCCGACCGAGAGTCCGTTCGCTCTTGTCGGCCGCTCTCCGGTAACTTTGTTTATAAATAAATCCGGTAATTGTGTAACGATCGAGCGTTCGGTGAAAGGAGAATCGAATGTAGCCCGAAATTGTCGGAGTTGCGATGGCATTGAAGTTCTTCAAATTTTCGCATACAGAAATTACTCAAACGAAATTCCATTACACTTAGTCGCGAGGCCAAAATTTCACGAAACAGTTTTACTCGCAAGTTTTTTCAATATTTTCCTCATTTTGCAGGACTCGAAGAGTTTTCTAGAATTTTGGATATTTCTTATAAGCCAACACCGTTGAGCAACGAAATCTCGAGTGAAATTTCAACAAGTTTTCAAAAATTGAACGAAATTGTGAAAGTTTTTTGAAAATAAAAATCGTGAAGATTGAAAAATCAAGTGAGCGTTTTGTAACAAAAATTTAGAAGAAAAAAACGTTGAATCCTCGAAGATTTATCTGTGGATGTGAAAAATAGATAACAAGGTGGCTATTCGAAGAGAAAAAAGAAGTTCGGAAATTGATTATCGGTGAAACGGGAAAAGAACGTCTCTATTGAAAGTCGCGCGGTCGAGCAATCGAGAGATTATCCTTTTGGCCCTATTTTTCACTGGCGTTATATTATTTCTGTGTTACAAACCGTGTGCGAGGCTCGAAGAGACCATTAATTATGAGATTAAACCGGCCGAGTGCTCCATATCCCTGGTGAGACTTTTTCTTTTCCCTTTTATTTTTCGTTTTTCCTTCACGAGTGTGCGCATAGGTAACAAAATAATAAGTAGAACAGTGTACGTATAATAAATGAAAAAAAGTCGTGAATTAAAAATGAGAAGATCGAAGAGGAAAAATTTATCGAAATGCGAGAATCGAGGGGAAGACGAGACTCGTTTCGCCTCCGAAGCCCAAGAGTCGGAAACAAAATAAATAAATGAAAAACCAAACAAGATGGAACGAGAGAGTGCGAGAAAATTGAAATAAAAATAGCCAGGACAGGATAAAATGTTACGAGGTCGGAATCGGAGGCGCAACGCGGTGGAGCTTCAATTTCGCTTTGAGAGAAACGAAGAAACATCAACGAGCGAGACGGGTTGGGACTGCCACGGAGCTCATTCCCGTGAGACGTGATCCTCGCAGGGTGAAAACAACCCTTGTAGCGAAAGATAGAAAGATCCGGGGCTATATTTCTATATACGGAGTCACACGAGACGAAAGACTCGATCCGAAGTTTCCTTTCGGGGACATCAGGTACAGTTTAGCGGAACATGAACATTGTAAATAGGATTAGTTACCTCTATAAATAGCAATTTCCAAAGAAAAGTGCACGAGAGCGTAAAAGCGAATTGCGCGAATTCACTAGAGCTCTCGATTCATCTCCCGTTGAATTTCCCGTCAATGCGAACGTTATGGAATACCTGACATCGTCCCCGAGCTAGAAAAGATGCATTAACGCCATTAAATAGCCACCCACGACATCAGCCCTCGTAATACAAGACGAACTTTCCCATAATTGCGCCAAGCTTCTACGTCAACGAATATTTGAACCGGAATTCTTGTCAAGAAGGGAAAATTGGACCAAAAGAAAATTGCTGACTTTGATGCGATACTGCGTAAATTTATACATTGTTCCGAAGTATTGATTGAGAAGCATTAGTGAGATGATAAGACCGGAATTTCCAACAAAGCGGAGAATTCGCAATCTAAATAATTCAAGCTATTTCCAGCTAGCTCATCCTGAAGTGAGAAAAATTAGCCTCAGTAATACTATTGAGGTGATTGCATGCCAATGCGTTAAGAATTTCATAGAGATTCGTGGAATGATGAACAGAATACGAATGATTGATGATTATTATTATTATAATTATTATAATAATGATTATTCGAGTCTGGATTTCGTTGACTCAAATAGTAGGTCCGAACGTTCAATGTTACATCCGAATAGAGATCATTGATATGGTAAAGCCTTTGGAAATATAGCTAGGAAGTCTTTGAGAGAGTCACATCAACCGCAGAGTTGCTATGCAAATAAAGCGAATATTAAAATAAGTTCAATTGTTGACTCTGGTGGAAATTCGTAAAGGTTCTCAACCTCATCTGAACAAGAAGCGAACGAACTTTTTAACATCCCAAACTGTTGTTTCAGATAAAAACTACGTGGATTTAAAATAATGCAAAAACTTCAACTGCATATATGATGAAGTTTCGATAAATTTCTTTTCAACGAAGAATAAATTTCAACAGTTGGCAAACAAATTCTCTGATTATATTGACCAAATTTCTCATGGAGTTAATTTAGTGCAATCGATTTTATCGACATTGATAAAGTTCCTAAACTTCCATTTGCAAACGCACATTGCCTAAAATCCCAATTGGACAAGAAACATTTAATGTTTGTTGAAATTGGTCAAAAAACAAAAATAAAGCCGAATTTTCAGGTGCTCTCGGCACATTTTGAATCGATTGGGATGAATAGGACCACTCCAATTTCAGGACTAAGCTTTTCGTTTCAAATGAACCTGAACTCGGTCAATTTATTTCAAAAGCATCGTTGAATCTTCATCAAAATTTATTTTCCCTTTTCGTTCAATTTCACTGACTGAATAGTATCCGAATGATGTACGAAAATATTGAAAATTATTTCTGTTGAAGTCATCAAAGGAAAAATTGAATTTTCGCGTGAAATGTTTTCATGAAAGCAATATCAGCGTATATTATTATTAATATTCAAATGTTTAATTATGGTTCTGTTGAAAATAGTACTCAGAGAAGTTGATTATGCTTTCTCGTAGATTGCTATCTAATAGACAATATCAGCGGTTCTGTGTAGATTTGGAATTACACGGTATTAATTATTTCTCGCAATTGAGCTAGAGCATTGAATCGTTGTGGACGCATAGTGCAAACAAGCATTCGGATATCTCGCGATGTTTACACATGCAAGGGTCGAGTTAAACCGATGTATAAATTGATGCAGCCACATTTCGAACGTTCAACCGGTGTAAATTCGGTCGTTTAAAGTACCAACGTCATTTAAGAGACCTTAGAGGATCGTTACAAGCGCGCATTCCCACGAAATACTATCCTGTAAGGAAAAAGATATAGCTCCGAAAACGATCTCGTTGTTCCAGATGGCTGCGTCATTCAAAGGTTCTCTGCTACACCTCACGAGATAAATTATATTGCGAAATCTCTGCAGTTAACTTTACTTCTTCTATCAAGAGAAAATGGATCAACGAAGATTCTACCTTAAATAAAATGAAAACTCGAAATCTCACGACCGGACATAAAATCTAAATTTAAATGTATACAAATCTAAATTTTTTTTTCAATTTTGTTTTTAATTGAAATATGACACTATTTCTAAAATTTTAAAACTCGCTCAATTTGTTGAATACAACTAGTTTGCATTCGTCCAGTATAATTCTTCTATTCATGTCGCTTCCGCCTTGTTTCATTTCTACTCGCTTCATCGCTTGTTACCAGCGCGAGCTTTGCTCTCCCATCGCCATTCTCGAATTCCCAGCAATTTCCTTCGCTATCCTTCTTCTCGCCTCGCCTGCCTTCACTCGCTCGAAAACATTTTTTCGCTCTGTTACTCCCGAGAACTAGAATACCCAGCAACACTTCTTTCAAAGGGAAAACTCTGTGTGATGGACAGTAAAAAATTGAAAACCGTCTGCATGAAAAAATCAGAAATTAATGAAATTTTGATGAGCGTTGATAATAGATTTGAATTGGTTTTTTCACGATTAATTATTTGCAGAAATTTTTTTGATTGGCAAATACATGAAAATCTCATTTTATTTTTCAATTTTAAGAGAACCTGATAACATTTAAATTTGATGATCATTAAAATGAACTGTCAAGTGCACTCGATATTGTGTGCATTCGATCTATCATCTTTCCATCATTTCTCTTCTCCCTGCATGTCTCTTTGAAATACGATATCCTTGTGACGAAAACGATATCGAATCATTTCTGTAATGAACATCGGTGTCCCCGAATTTGTTTTTCCCCCACATAGCAAACAAAACTTTTATCAGAAGTTAAAAAATGAAGCGTAAAAATCGGTCTTTAATTGCGACGTGTCAATCACTTTTCAATTTCCGCTTTTTTAATCAAAATATTTCGCGCAGAACAATCCATACGACGATACAACGACTGATCAATTTTTCCTCTTCATTCTTCTCGTTTTATATTTTTTACGCTTTTTTTCTTTTTTTATCACGGCGGAAATATTGAAAATTGAATCGCCAGCGAAAGTTCCACTTTACGCAGGTTTTTAAATTTAAAAAACCCAGCGTCATACGTCCTACTACATAAATCGGTATATTTCTATTAAAATATTTTTTTTTATTAACGTGAATATAAGGTATTTCTCGTCGGATGGAAAGAATATTTTTAGTGATGTTTTAATTTTATAAATTTCTAAATCGTACTCATAAGCCTTTATCTTCGTAGAATATGATTTTTTTTTCTTTTTCGACGATGTTGATTGAGATTTATGAAAACTTTTCTCACTGCACCAGATTATGGGATATTTTGCAAAATATTTCGAGTTTGATATGACACCGTGGTAAACGTATTAGAGCGAAACGCATTGAGCGAAACTCAGGGTCGAAGAGAACGTGATGTCAAGACGATGAGAATTTCCGGAAAGGAAGAAGTAGCAAAATGAAGTTTTCATTCGCTTGGAGACTGTTGGAAAGGGGAATGAGAGGTGACGAAGTTTGTCAGTGTTGGAGGATGGAGATAGCCTCGGCTACGAAGACGTCCAATCGAATCATGAAAATCGAATCACGACAGCGAGAACGTTGCCTGTACAAAAATCACATTCTCGCAGAGTCAAGATGAAACGAACGATCTTTTATCCTAATTCAATTCATTCTCGACAATATCTTTCGTGAGAATTTCTTAATCAAAAAGGGAATTCATCAAAATCAAATGAGGATAAAAACAGAAAAATGATGAATTGATTCTTGGAATATTTATAGTATTAATAAGAAAATGCACCTGCCATTTTTTAAGTGATTGATCAAGTATTCTCTAGTCAAATGGCAGTCCACGTCAAAAATTTTTGAAAAAGTTACTTTTTTCCGTTTTGGTTCACAGGAAAAATAATTGTTACTATACACTTCAAAATATTGCACCGAAAATTACTGTCAAAAAGTTATCAGGAGAATAATATTTAAGATAAAGTTGATCAATTGACTTCGTCATCATCAGCTGTTTTCATTCATAGCGTCGACAGTTGCAAGAGATTTTGACGTTTTTTGGTATTCAATCGAATTTTATCAAAAAATAGTTCGGTAACGTGTATTTTTTAAGACTCTAATGAAATCTTTGATGTTTAGTTGAGGAAAAAACCGAAAAATTTTAGACCTGTCTAATCCAGAAAAGTACTTAACCTTCAATTAAACACGTGTATCGAGCTTCGCGCAATAAGACGCTGTACTAAATTCCCGTATTTCAAAATTAAATTTCTCAAAAAATGAGTTGGTGAGGCATACTTTTTTTTCTAATATGTCCAGCTTCATCTGAATTATAGCATATTTTAAATTCAGATTTTTGTCCAATATCATCATCGATATTTGATCAACTCCTTTGAGGATGGATATAGGCCGTACAATACCTGACAAAAGTCACTTTTTCATAACAAATTGTTAAAATTTAACCTTTGTTTTTTGTTAGAAAGTTGAAATTTTGTATTATGTTATTTACAATGATACTCGATACTTTGCTAATGTTTTATAAGTTTTTAACATTGTTTGTATGTGATAATAGTAGAAAAAAAATTTGAGCAAAAACTTATGTTTTGAATAATTTTTAGAAGCAAATTTGTGAATTTTCCATTAGAGACAACGTTAAATTACACTCACTTGAAAATTAAATATCTAATGAACCATTTAGTCAATCATTACCAAATTTGGACCAGAATTTTTAAACATATTCACAAATAAAATACCAAAATTTCAGCTATTTTTTATGGTTTTTAAAAAAGGGTCTATACACCCTTAAATAATGCAAAGTGTAATCGATTTTAATATTTCTGTTCAAAAATAATTTTTTAAAATTATTTTCATAATCAGCATATAATTCCTATGATTAATAGTAGGCTCTTGGAACAATTATCTTGAAAATAATTGATTTCTAGTCGACTGATATTCAATTTCAGTGGAGTAGTATTTTGATTGATTTTTCGCTCGATTGTTTTCAAAGAATTTCAACCGAAATAACAGTTTAATCTCATTTCCGGAAACGTTTGAAAAAGGGGAGAAAGAGTGAGAATCTTGACATTTTTGTACTTTAATCCGAAGGCATGAGGTTGATCGGGGGAAAGCCAGGCTTTTCTTGCAGGAACGCATGCGGGACGGGATTGTGGCTTGACACGGAAAACGAGCCTTTATGGGTGAGTGGATGGCTGAGTGGTTTTATCGACAGGGGTTGCGAGCGCGTACGAACAGGGCCAAACTCGAGGGTAAGACGAGAAGAACTCTCGTCGGCTGATCTACCATGCAAGGAGAGCTTGAGGTTCTGCTATAGAAGAACGCCGAGAAAATCGAGAAAGTGGAAAAATAAGAGGAGAAGGCTACAAAGACCTCGAAGCGGTAAACAGCGCGAGAGATATATATTTGTTACACGGTGGAACGTCGAGGAGTTAATGAAGCGCGCTCTCAACCCAGCACAATTACATTTTCCACCTTCCAATAAAGCTCTTTTCACCTCATATTCATGATCGGTATTTCCTTATCGAGGTACTTGGATCTTCAAGCAAATAGTTGATGAACAATACAAAATTTCATGCTTATGGCAGATAAGTAAGAAGGGGCGAACCTTTTTTGAACCTGGCTTGAATTAAAGATGATGTGTTATTTGATATCTGAAATGATACTTTGCTTTAATATCCTAAAGTGGAAGCATCAGAAGTTCTCAAATGTTCAGACACTCCATAGGTATGCAGTCTCTGTAGGGTAAAGGGGGGGCAAAGCGGGGTACACAAGAAAAATTTCTGATTCCAAAAGAGTTGAAATATGCTGAATCTTTTGTTTTTTAATCACAATTAAAGAAAAAAAATAAAATTTTTAGCTGAAAAAAAAATTTTGTTAGCGATTAAAATGGGGTACCTGTCCAAAAAGTACTTTGACGTCTTATTTCAAGTAGTTAATTGATGATTTATTTTCATTTTTGTTTAAATGTGGTTCATTACCAAAGAAAATGTTCTTTTTCGATCTGCTATGTTATTTGATTTTTAGATTTAATTTTTGTTTAACCCTTAGTAGTCACACTTCGCTAAAATTGATTATCGTGATTCGCTACGACGTGATTCTAGCGTGATTCTACGACGAGATATGAAGAAAATAGTCGAGTGTAGTTTGAACCTTGCTTAATACAACGATGTCGGTCCAAAATCAAAAATTAAATTTTGAATAAGATGCAAAAAAAACTCGTGAAAAATGACTATTTTCATACATGGCTGTAACTATTATAATTGTTGACAAAAAAAATTTTTTAAATGGTTCTATAATCTGGAAATAATGTACTTTGAAATTGGAACAATGGTTGTTGTGGATTTTCCAAAAAGTATATTTATGTCGTCCGAAAAAAAGCATGGGTCTTTTGGACCCAGCGTGACTACTAAGGGTTAAAATGTGTTTTTAAATCACCAAATATGTTCTTAGCAAATATAAGACTATTTGATATTAAATATTATCAAATTTTCAAATATTGTAATTTTTCACCAAATCTTTGGCGTACCCCATTTTGCCCCCCCCCCATATATATATATATATTCTATATATTCATATAGATATGTGAAGGAATCAAATGCTACACCTTAATATGGACTCCATTTTCGTCAATACATTTAGCATACGCAAATGAGGTAAGATATTGATCCAGAGCTTCAAAGTGAGAGCTATTTTGAAATATTGATGGTTTCAATCTTTGAGAAAATCAATTTTGACAGTTATCTCCTCGGTAATTACGCCCTGTAGTACATTTGAGCCGCGACCTCAATAACTATCCACACTGACCACAGCGATCATTAGATCTAGAATTTCGAGATTAGCCAATCAACCGAGTAACGAGTTTAGTTCTTTAATCTTTTCGTTATTTCATTACGATTAATTGAGCTAACAATTGTCAGAGCTCGTCGTTGCAAAATAGGAGCCCTGATTTTCTACATCCTGCGATAGTTTGAAAAATGTGAATGAATCTCAAACGCTGGCTCAGTTGTAATTAATTCTCATCACTCAGTAGTAATTAATTTTTTCAAACGATTCCAGGTTGCATATAAAGCACATATTTTTAATTCTATTCAATGCTATAACCTGGATTCGAAATTTTGCTGTCACTCGAAATTTCAATTCTGTTGATAACATTATCTTCGACCTTACTAATAAGATTCCAATGTTTATATTTCCACGTTTATGCAAACGAGGAACTGATTCGAGCTAAGGCTATTACACAAAATGGTACGAAAACTGTAGAATATTGGGTTACAAGCTGATCTTAGTGCCCTCGGATGTTATCTCTCGCACAGCACGAAAGGAACCCACGTAACAAGAAAAGGAGAATCGGAGAGACAGAACGTTAAACTGCGATTGCATCACCGTGAAGCTCTTAATTCCATTTACTCGACAAAGTGGAATTCAATCTCCGAATTTGGGAACTCGATCCACAAATGATTGATAATAATATCGGAGTGAATGAAAATCTATCCGAATTTTAATCAAAATTTTACTATTTCGCAATTTTAAGGATAAACTGAAGGTACAATCCCTGACAAAAGTGATTTTTTATACTGGATTCTTAAAATTTAGTCTTTGTTTTTCTGTCAGAATTGTTTATTATTTAAACAATTAAAAAAAAATTCGACAATATTGTTTAATCTCGGTTATTAACATTTCTATTATAACTGACTAGTGGAATTTCAGGATCTTTACCACCGTTTCGAGTTATCTCTCTAGTAGATCTTTAAATTATAAATAAAAAATAAATAGAAAATATTCCTCCAGCTTCAGGAATATAGTAACACTTTTTCGTCTACCTGAGCTTTGAGTCTATGAAAGGAAAATTGAGTTACCGAGAACAAATGTAATGAAATCACGAAAATTCAGGAACCAAAATTAAAGTTTCTCTTTGGCATTCCATTGAGCGAGGGATAGCTTTCAACGACATCGGATATCCAAAGTACCTTGACGAGAAACAGCGAATGCGGCATTGTACGAACTCGATGGTGCGCGAAATACGCTAGCACAAAAGTAACGAATGAATGGAACGAGGAACAAAAAGAAGGAGAAAGCGCATAGGGACGGTCAAAACAGGATTATGCGACGTTACTGAATTTCCCAACTTTGTAACTTTCATAACTTTGGCCACATTAACGTTAGTAATTTCCACTTTTAACTCCAGCCTTTTGATAATTTCGTTTAAATAACAAATAATATGCCATGTGTCTAATAGTAATTCTTTTAAACGAAACAAATTACCTGTTAATGTAAATATGACTTTTACTTCGAAATTCAGGTAATTTTGAGCAATATCTTGAAAAAGACCAAACGATACAATTCAATACTTGCAAAATTTTGACAGAAATTTTCGTCAAATTTCTAGATCGACGATCTCGAAAAATTTTAAGGTATTTTTTTTAAACTACATTTCAAAGCGAAGAAAATAGCCACCGGACAAACGTGATTACGATAATTTAATCAGGAGATATGATAACTAGAAAATTACCATGTTGTTATTTTTTTGCGATTTTCAAAATTTTATAACTCCGTGGCTT
>JAPYYX010003071.1:0-17315 GCA_030522605.1 Cremastinae sp. B BG-2022a
TTTCTATGAATATAGTTATAGACTCCATGCATAAAAACGGAAATGTTTTCTTTAATAACTCAATATCCACGTAGACGAATATTTTTTGGGAATTTATATACGTTTATTTAATAATAACGAACATTGCTTTCATTTTGTATTCAATTCTGATCATTTTTCGATTCTCTATCTCTTTTACGTGTTAATTTCTTGAGTTTTATGACAACTGTACCGAAACACCTTAAGAAAATTCAAATATAAATTACAAAATGCAAAAACATTATTTCAGATATTACGACGGACGAAATAGTAGCGAATTATATAAAAGACAAAAGCCCTGTCCATCCAGGCGTCGAATGGAGAATTAATTATGTAATCAAGACGGAAAGTCACGGTAATGGAAGTCCTCGTTTCATCGTAAACCAAGCCGTCGCCCTGTTAACGATGCTACCTCTGATAAGATACTTTTTAATGTCGTAAATGAAATCCAACGAATACATGTCATTGGCAGAACAATGCATGCATGAAAAATTTTACTTTACATGATGAAAATAAAATATTCTTATTGAGCGTTCTTTTTTTATTAAAGAAAACTGTTTTACGATTCTTGTTTTTTTATGCAACAATTTTCTCCTGTATATAGCGAGTATCGTGTGTGAATCCTCTAATACGTAATTCTGATTGTAAGTGGTTGCTGCGATTTTTGTTATGAATGTCACACTTTATATTAACTCTGAAATAAATACAAGTGTATCAAGACCAATCACAATCGTTTAACATGCATGCATAAATAAAGTTTATTTCAAAATTTATTAGCTACATTATCAAATAATAATTCTGTAATAGAAATAGTTCGTAAAGTGTTCAATTTGTGATTTTGATTGTCGTTCAGGGATCTCCCAGGTTGACTGATCGGAAATTGGCAAAAGCGACAGTAAGAAATTAGCAAAGTTTCAAGTGTTCGTCCCAACTTTCTTACAAGCTAATTTCATTATAAGCGATTCTCGTAAATTTGAAAAAATGATGTTCAACCCATACAAGTGCGAGAGGGACAGATGCAAAACGGAATTTACTATTTTCACAGAGATTTTTCATATTTTAGAAAAAATCAAACCAATTATGTGACTCTTTGATGAATGGAGAACAACGTGGTTTTTTTATTCGTCGAAGATTATTTATTTTTCAGAGAAAATAGTGTAGTTCGATTTTTCTTTTAATTTGAATTACGTATGAATGTGAGTGATTACCATCAATAACTCACATCAGAATTACAAGAATACTGAACTTTATTCAAGTTGATGAAATTATAAACATATTTGATAAAGTGATGGACGAATTATTCGTGACATTTATGAACGAAAAACTGAGACTAGAACTGAAGAATCAGTTGCATAATTAAGTCCGATACGGACAAATCTTAACACGATCCAGAACGCGCAATTACAATCAGTAACAAACATTCTCGCCTTTCATTGTATCGTCGATCGTTCAGTAGTAGCGATCAAACATCTACAATGAGGCCCTCTTTTATCATACCGATATATACATGACCTAACATTTAAATATCTTAAATACCAATGCGCCAAAATCTTAAATACCAATAGAAAATATTGACAATGAATATGTTGATTATCGAAGCATATTGTAATGAAAATTTACTTTAAAATGAAGATGACTCGAGTCAAGTTTTCCAGAGGATCAAAACGATAACACTCTAAATTTCTTCTGATGATTAATCCGAAGAATCCTCATCCAAAGATTTTTCACTCGAAGATTTTTCTTCCACAGGCTTCTCTTCCAAAGGTTGCTCATTTAAAGTTTGCCAACGCATGCTAATAAGACGGTAGGTTCCCCTCAGCATCCTGACGAACATACATGATTCTTCACTCGGCCGTTTATTTTTCTTTGAAAACGTTGATACTGCCAGTTTGAGGTCTTCGATAGCAGTAAGTATGTCCTTGATGTCGTTATCTACATTCAGGTACGGGCACTTAATCAAGAGACCCTCCAGTGTATACTTACCTTCATCGGCCTCATCGGGTACGGCAGAATTCTACAAATCATAATCACAAAAGGTACATGTATTAATAAACAATTAAAAAACAATGTTCTTCGCTTCTCGTGATAACGCAACATATAGTGACTTTCATCACAATTTAGGACACTTACCTTCAGTGCTGCAATCTTGCTGAGCATAGGCCATTTTTCCCTACATGGTCTGCACTGACAAGTAAAATGAAATCTGTTTTGTATATGCTTCTGTCTTAGGTCAAAAGGATCTACTGCGTAATCGCCTCCATAATTAGCAAATATCTAAAACAATCACCATACTATAATTTTGGTTCACAATTAATTTTATTAATTTTGTATATCAAATTTATTGAAATATAAGGTACCCACTTGTTCACCAGCTTTTATTGGGTATAACGCGTGAACGACGGCATTTGTTCCATAGAAAACCGCTGTCACTGTGACATCGCAACTATGATTGAATGTGCTCAAAAGAGGTAAGATAGCTACTCCACGTCCTCGGCGTTTTTTAAAATCTATTGTTTCATTCAACTAATTTTACGAGATTATAAATATTTACTTAATTTTATTATATATTATAGGGTGATTATTATCAAAAAACTTACGCAATATAAGTTTGTGCGGATAATGTGTTGATATTTAGTAATGAGGCCTCCGAAGAAAATTGCCCATGGATTCTTGCGTAGAGCTTTTACATCACATGGAAGCTTCTCTCCAAACAAATTTGTCAGAACTGCAGCATAATACACCATAATGAGACTACGAACTGATACTCTTAAAAGATCTGCACTGGAGAGAAATTCTGACTTCGTTGGAAGTGTGTAAACATTGCGAAAATCATTCCCATCGAATTTGGAAGGTTTTCGCTTCTTATCAATTATACTTCGATCTGAAAAACATAGTCATATTAGATAAAAAATTAGATAATAAACATGAAACGTGAAACAAGCTCATTTGCACCTTTTTGTGACTCAATCTTTTTGATTTTTGCTTTTAAAGCTTCAAAACTGCCAGCCTGTTTAAGCGATCGCACAGCTAGACGAAGGGCACTGAAACAAACAGTACTCGAGTCCTCTAAACTGATCACTGATTTGACTATACCACACTCTGCATCATGAAAACTTTCAGAAGCTTTTTTTCTACAATCTACACTACAGAAAATAACTGAAGTGCATCTACGACAAGGGACTGCGGACCAGACTTGAGTCAAACAGTGCGAGCAATACTTGTGAAAGAGATTATTAAATAAAATATTTGAGTATCCATTCTGAATACACAGAGGTTCGCCAGGTTCGATATCTCTTGTCGCTCTGAGGAAAGGACCACAATTCTGCTCATCGTAAAAAAATTCAATAGCATTGCTGGCCCCCGCAATGTTAGAATTCTCACATTCTAATTTTGGCATATATTTTTCCTCATTGAACAATTTTCTTTGGGGTGGAAGAGTTCTTAGATTTTTTGAGGCCTTGCTCTTTTTCTTTTTTGTATTAACTGATCGCGTTGCTCCAGTAGATTGTTCCAATCCACTTGTACTCGCTGCGTTCTCCGGTGTGACACCAATAGCACGTAAACAGTTTTCACGACGCCGTAGGAGTTTAGCTTTTAAGTCCTTGCACTTGTTAATAACCAGAGCTCTTTCGATATCCAAGAGACAGTGATCGTACAGTTGAACACTATAAAGAAAAGCTGAACGAGATTCGAAGGCTTGCGCCAATTCTGACGAATTCGGCTCGGCGTGAGCCACGCTCTTTGTGTAAAGCTCAAGGATCTTGTCACGGTTTTCTTTCTGTAACTTAGACGTGAAGTACAAATTACCCTCATTGCGAAGGCGAGTAGACTCTTTTGAGTTCTTCTCATCGATCAGAACCTTCGGGGTACTTTCGGATTCTTCAGCGAGACTTAGCACATAAGAAAATCGCTCCTCGTCTGTTTTCAATGCACTGAAACCACTGTTGTGTTTTTGATCGAGATTCTGGAATAAAAGCGAAAGCTCTTCCTCCATATTTATTCAATTTCAAAGGATTCTAAATCATCGAAAAAATATATATATATTTCTAGTACTGTAATCGAAGAAAGTTCATTTGGAACGAAATATTATTTTTGTCGAAGTTCGTCGAAACGAAAATCAGTCGGAACTACCGGCAACGGAAACTCAAAAATGGCTTATTTGTTTACATTGTTCGAAATTTGAATTTCCACGAAGGAAGACTCGGTACACGAAAAATTGACAGGCGGGAAAACTCAGTGTTATCTTGTATGTTTCACAAAACGCCTCGGATTGCAAAAAACTTTTACAGAATATCTAAACAAACGTCTAGGATTCTGAAATGTAACATACTATAATTTTTATCATGAACACTGTAGCCGTATCAGCCACTGTTATTTATCGTGATGATTATATGTTTATTCCTAAAAAAACATTAATCTCAGCAGGAAAAAAAATTCTGGTTATATATTTCAGAATTCAACTTTTGATATGACAAAATCAAAAATTTTTATATTGACTGTTTACAAAGAAAAAAACTTTACAACAGCATCCTAATTTAAAAACTGTATTAAATTGCGCGCGCTTTACATGATGACGCTACAATGATGATGAACCGAGATTCGACCATATCTGCTGGAGCAGTTGAAATTTTTGTTTTTTCATGCACTTTTTTATAAAATTTTTCTGATATGTAAATAAAAGCGTTTCAAATTGTGATTACAGATGTTTTGAGGAAAAAAATGTAATTGTAAAACAATAGGGACGAAATTTCAAATTTTAATTAAAATAGAATTAATTTTCGATAGAAAAATTTAAAATTAAAAAAAAACTTCAAACCTAGTCATTTAGTCTTAGAGGTATACTGTATATGATATTAGTATACTGGCACTAGCACATTACTATACTGGAAAAAATAGTTTTTTTAAAGGATTTCAAAACTGTACAGGTTTTTGACTCGGATTCGGTGATGGGTGCTTTAGATGGGTTCAGTTGAATATTTAAAAAATTCTTCTCAATCAAATTGTTTAAAAAAATGTTTAATTTTCACGAATAACAAAAAAGTAAGATTAGACTTTTGATTCGAAATCGGGGACGGGTGCACTTTCGGTGGATGGAATTGAGTATTTAAAAAAAACGTCCTTCTCAATCAATTCAACGTTCTTCTCAATCAATTAAAAGTCTAAATTTCATTTGTCGCTGAAAATTAACAATTTTTTTCAACAATTTGAGAAGAACGTTTTTAAGCTCCGACACTATTTGCAGTTCAAAACCCGAACCCTGACTCCGATCTAATGCTCGATTATCGTCAATACCGGAAATTCAGGGTTTTGGGAATGAAGCTGTCGCTACGTTAACAATAAGTAATTTCGATGAGATACGGCACTACTTTTTTCTATATATACAACTCACGGAATAAATATTTCTTTAAATAATTTATATCTAATGATAAACAAATAAAACTGTTTGGTCAATTATCGTGAGTAATAAGAACAGTTTTTGAATTTTTAATGTTTTCTCAGTGAAACAAACGACACTGAAAAACTTAACATAGTAAAAGTATAAAAATATTAACGCGTTCTTGAAACTATTTGGAATACAAGTTAATTTTCAAAAGTCTGCCAACGTATACTGAGGAGCGCATAAACCCTCTTGAGAGTCTCGACGACTTTGCACAATTCCTGACACGGGCGTTTAATGTGTTTGCACAATGTCGAAATCATAGTCGTCAGTTTTTCGACAATATCAAGTCTGTCCTGAATGTCATTGGACATACAAAGCTCAAGGCACTCATTGTGATGTCTCATGACGTCTATCAATTCTGTTTTTGCTTCTTCCGTTAGCTGAAAATCCTGTAAATCATAATCATAAAATATGCATTTATTAAAAAACCTGGAATGAATTCATCACTCTTCAGGAAAAAGTATAAATTCAGTAATTGAAGACTAAATTCATTTAACACTTCGTTTACCATCCATGAGGTGATGTCATGAAACGTGGGCCAATTTTCTATACAAGCTTGGCATTTGCAGGTAAAGTGATATTGTCGTTTTAAATACCTCTGTCTCAGGTCAAGAGCCTGCACGGAATAAATACTCCCGTAATTGTCAAAAATCTGAAAATAATCATTTACTTCAATTCTTTTTGTATCCAAAATTTGACTCATTTCCATTTATCGAAATCCACTCCTTACTTGTTCACCAGCTTTTATTGGGTAAAGCGCGTATACAACGACATTCGTCCCGTAGTGAACTCTCGTTACCATAGGATCGCAGCTATGATTGAAAAGACTCAAAAGAGGTATAAGCGAAGCTCCGCGTTCACGTTCTCCCAGATTTATCGACTCAGTAACCTTGTGTCACGAAATTGTTGCAAAAAAAGAATCACAAAACGATATTTTGAGAAATATTTGAAACGTTTGTCCACGTATGTACCGAGTCTTAAAAAACTTACTGAATGCACGTTTGTAGGGATAATCTGTTGATGTCTGCTCATAAGGCTCCCAAGGAAAACTACCCATGGATTCTTTCTCAGTGCATGTATATCAGGTGGAAGTTTTTTACCGAGAAAATTTGTCAAAACAGCTACGAAATACACTGCAAAGAGAGCATGAAATGATCTTCCAAAGAGATCTCCCCTGGTTCGCAATTCAGTATTCGTTGCAAGTGTGTATACGCTGTAGTAATCTTCCTCATCCAATACAGGAGGTATCCCTTTCATACCAATTGTTCTAGGATCTGAAAAATAACAAAAATAAAATATAAAGTTAACTATGAAATGCAAAAAATAAATATGCGTGAACCTTTCTGCATCTCAAATTCTACAACTCTGGTTTTCAAAGCTTCAAAACTCCCAGCGTCTCTCACAGCTTGTATAGCAAGCCGCAGACTCATTAGATGGATGAAATTCATATCCAAATTAACCATGGAACTGATTACTCCGCATTCTACATCATGAAAGCTTTTCCAAGCTTTGTCTCTGCAAGTCTCATCGCAGTAAACAACCGTAGCGCATTGGAGACAAGGAACTGATGACCAAGTTTGACTGAGACAATACGAGCAGTGTGTAAAATAGAGATAAGGCATGAGAATCGTTGAGTATCCTTTTTGAATGCAGATAGCCTCGCCTGGCTTAATATCTCTCGCTGCCTTTATATATCGACCAAATTCTTCATCGTAACAAATTTCAATTGCACCAGTAGCTCCTGGTATCTCAGGATTATCACATTTAAGCTTGGGTATATATTTTTGCTCATCAAACAATTTTCTTTGGGGCAAAAAATCATTTTTATTCTTTGACTCGCTGTGATCATTTTTTCCTCGATGCAATTTTATGGCAGATACAGACTGCTGCGAAACCTCAACAGTGTTTATTGAGATACTTTTTTGAAAACCGCCAGACGCATGCAAACAATTTTCGCGACGACGCAAAAGTTTGGCTTTCAGATCTTCAGATTTTGTGATAGAGAGGGCTCTATCGATGTCCAGAAGGCAATGATCGTATAATTGAATATCGAAGAACACAGCTGACCGATTCCCGTAAGCGTATGCCAATTCTGGCGAATTAAGCTCCGCGAAAGCGACGCTTTTCGTATAAAGCTCGAGTATTTTGTCACACTGGCGTTTCCAAAATACATCGTTCCAGAACGCGTTGCCTTCCTTGCGAAATTTGACGGACGTTTCACAGTTCTTCTGATGTAAAGTGACTTTCGGTTTAACATCAAATTCTTCGGCGAGACGCAAGGTGTAAGAAAATCGGTTTTCTTCTGTCTTCAACGCACCGTACTCATTTCCGAATGTTATATTTCGTTCCTGACCAAGTTTTTTTATCAACGACTCCAGCTCAGCATCCATTTTTACTTTGCTAAATTATACCGTTTATTTGCAAGAAAAAGCATAAATTTCTATGCAAATATTAAATAAAAAACTTAATTTGTTTAGATTCTAGACTAGTAGTCGAAATTTTCCGATTTGGGATGCCGTCCGGACTAGAGAAACCTCGGAAATGAGAGTAAGAGTTTCTTCTTGTTAGAAAAGTTATAAATAGAAGACGAATCTTCGTAGAGGTCTTTCGCTGTATAAAAAACTGTCCGAATGCTTTTTCGTCTTTTACAAGTTGCCGTCGCATGTTTGAATGATATCGGCGTTGCGATAACATCAAGCATCATAAAAAATCAGTCATTGTTTATATATAAAAAATCAACAGATATTGTTCTTCAAAACGCCAACAATAAACTTTCTGAAAAAGTCAGCGGATGATTCAAAATGCATTCACGATTTGTCGTTAAAAAATTGTACATAATGAACAAAATATTTCAGTGCACATTTTCTTTTTTATTTACAATCCGCTGGCATTGTGTTCCTACATAAAAATAAAAAAAAAACGACGATGTCACCTTCAGCATTTCGGTGATATTCGGTAATGTCCCAATGATTGGCAGGCCCCGAAAATCGGCCTCTCGTATTTACTTTCCGTTACAGCTGACTGAGCCAACTTTCGAGCTAGGTGGCCGACTATTGGGGCTTTTGCTACGAAATTTCACGAAAAAAGCCGGTTGTATGGCACGAAAACAAAATTTTATAGTAATTTTGAACACTATCAGGCAAACATTGTACAGCAATTGAAGATGAAGAAAATTTTTCAACAATAAAACAAAAGATTTCATTAGTGCTACTTTATTTATAAATTGCATGTTTTGTTGTTTTCTTTGTCTCGAAATCTCGACAATCTCAAAAGGCATGGCTGCAAAATTCTTGCACGTATGTACAGGCACGTTGCCGCTTGTAGCGCCGCCAGTCTACAACTACAAATACATTTCAATACGTCTTTTGACTCTCGGCTCGATATACAAGCGAAGATCGGTCTCCGTAGTTCATAGGCCGGATTTGGACGAATCGGCGCTTGATATACGGACACCTGCGAGAAACCGCTCGCATCTCCGAAGCGCCGCGACGATAATCTCGCGGGCACACATTGATATGTCAAAAATTGGCGTGTAATGGCGGCGGCGATGTTGAAGGTTAGTTGTCATAGAACGAATGCAAAGTATTATTTTATCGGATTGGAATTATTTGCCGGTGGTGTATGAAAAAATCCCAAACTCTGTTTAAATACGTGCTCGTGTCGTCGCAAATAACGCCGAGTCCTCAAATATACCACGAGCGAAAAAAATGAAAAGAAAAAAAAATACGTTTTGGTGCCTTGATTCAACAGAATTTAGTTTCCTGTAAATTTTCTGATTTTTAAGTTTCATTTATGCTAAAAATTTATTCCGGTGACTTTTTTAGGACAGGGGACAATTTCCATTTGAAGACAAATGGCCTTGCATGCGTCCTATAATATTGAAACTTCTCAAACAAGAACCGGTGACGCAAGGAGAATGGCAAGATCTGTTCTATTCGGTTCATTTGGTGTGCATGTGGGACGAAAAAGGGACACCCAAACTGAGAGATGCCCTCAAGGAGGAAATTATGGACTTTATCAAACAAGCGCAACAGGTTCAAAAGAACAATCATTTATAAACTTTACTAGTATAAAAAAGGATTCCATACAATTTGATAATGTTGACTAAATTTAATTGAATTATACCAGAGAGTTCTAGCCCATCATGAGGAACAAGCTTTGCTCAAAGCTTACATAACCGAGTGGAGAAAATTTTTCACGCAGTGCAACTATTTACCTACGCCGTTTCGACAACTGGAAACTTCCTTAGCTGGTAAACCAAGTATACAAAAAAAGAATCAGCCAGACGAGAGTATAGTCAGAAAAGTACGTATTTTGAAAGAATAGGAAAAAAAGGAAATAGAGAAATATACTGCAATGAAAACATGAAAATTTACATATAATATCTACATGACTTAGAAACAGTACAAACATTTATTGAGAATTTTTGCAGCTCATGTTAGACACTTGGAATCAAAGTATATTCAACGAAATAAAAAAGAGACTCCAAGATTCAGCCATGAGGCTGGTTAGAGCTGAAAGGAATGGGGAGGCATTCGATTCCCAACTTGTGATAGGTGTACGAGAGTCTTATGGTGATAAATCTTTAATAAAACCTATCACTGAAAAAAAAAGATGGCCATTTCCAATGAAATATTTAATTGATTCGTCCATATTTAATAGATCCAATGAAATATTGAATTGAACCAACTAATAGTTCATTGGAAATCGCCACATTTTTTTCAGTGTATAGAATTTGTAACGAATTATTTAAAACGTTTTTAAAAAACTTTATTTTAATTTCAGTCAATCTTTGTTCCAATACGACGGACAAGCTGCAAATATATCGGGAAAACTTCGAAGCGGCGTACATAGAAGCGACAGAGGCGTTCTACTGGGTCAAATCACCGGAACAATTATCGTTGCACGGTGTTGAGAATTATATGCGATACGCAGAGGCAAAACTTCGGGAAGAAGAGCTCAGGGCGCAAAAATATCTCGAACCGAACAGCCCAAGCGTTCAATTGTTGACTGAGTGTTGCGTTCGAGTTCTCGTCGCTACGTTCAAACCGGCTATTCTTGCTGAGTGTCCGCGGATGATTCATCAACATCAAACTAGTAGTAAGGATTGCTGTCGTTGAGAAATATGAGAAATTGGATAAACGATTTTTCTTACTCGATAATTTATTACAGAACTACGACTGATGCTGAAATTGATGGACAGAGTCCCGGATGGTGTCGGGCCGATGTTGAAGGACCTAGAAGAGCATATCTCAAGTGCCGGACTCGCCGACATGATGGCTGCCGTGGACGTGATAACCCAGGACTCGGAAAAATACGTCGAAAGGCTACTCGAGCTGTTTCGTCGATTTTCCAACCTCGTCAAGGAAGCCTTCGACGACGATCCTAGATTTCTCACGGCGCGCGACAAAGCGTACAAACTCGTTGTCAACGATGCATCTGTCTTCAGACTAGAGCTACCGTCCCGGCAAGGTTCTGGCACGGCCCCAGTCAATAGCAAACCCAGTAATAACAACAACAGTGCCCAGCCGGAATCAAAATGTCCCGAATTACTCGCTAATTACTGTGATATGCTCCTGCGGAAAACGCCCCTGAGTAAAAAGCTCACGTCCGACGAGATCGAGAGCAAACTTCGTGATGTCGTGAGTTTCCAATTTTATTTTCCTTTGAGCATGTGTGAGCTATACACTCCTTCATAAAATTGATAGAGATCTTGTATTTTATGGCATGTTTAAGATGTGAGTATTTTTTAATTTTGCATAGGCCAACGATTAATACTAGATAATACTAGAATAAACATGTATACCAAATTTCAAGACTTTTTATCATTTAGAAGTCGAGATATTGGTTTTTAAAATTCGTCTCTAATACACACGTTCTTATGGCAGATATTTTTATTCACGCTTGATGTAAAAAATGAAACGTGGTAATGACCAGATATTTTGAAAAAAAAAAAATTATTTTTTGATTGTAGATTTTAGACTGGATAGATTTTGAGATAAAAATAATTATAATAAAAAATGTCTGCCATAAGAACGTATGTATTGGAGATGAATTTTAAAAATCAATATCTCGACTTGTGGATGGTAAAATGTCTTGAAATTTGGTATACATTTTTATTTAAGTCTTATCTAGGCCTATGCGAAATAAAAAAAAATCTATCTCAGAATTTTTCACGCGACTTTTATCTTAAGTGTGAAATTTTTTGAGACAATTTTTTAAATTTTGCATAGACATAAGACTTAAATGAAAATGTATACCAAATTTCAAGACGTTTTATCATCCAGAAGTCAAGATATTGATTAAGAAAAATTTGTCTCAAAAACACGCGACTCCTACCTTAATTGTTCTTCTGCTCGCTATGATGATTCCTTGATTAAAATCGATATTGATATTTCTTAATTGAAAAATGATTTTTCTCTCTTTTAGTAATATATCTTTTCGTTCCAGTTACTCGTTCTCAAGTATGTGCAGAACAAGGATGTCTTCATGAGGTACCACAAGGCTCATTTGACACGACGATTAATACTGGACACGTCTGCAGACTCAGAAAAAGAGGAGAATATGGTCGAGTGGCTGCGCGAGGTCGGCATGCCTGCCGACTATGTGAACAAGCTAGCACGAATGTTCCAAGACATTAAAGTTTCTCAAGATCTGAACCAACAGTTCAAGGAACAATGCCGAGCGACTATAGCTGACAGCATAAACATTAAAATACTGAACGCGGGTGCCTGGGCGAGAGGGAGTGAACGTGTCACAGTCAGTTTACCTCTTCAGCTTGAAGACTACATTCCGGAAGTTGAGGAATTCTACAAGAAAAAACACAGTGGACGAAAATTGCAGTGGTATCATCACATGTCGAATGGCACGGTGGGAAATTTGAATACACTATTTCTCAAGGGGTTTCGATACCACAATTTAGACAAACGCATATTAAACACATAGGAAATTGAAAAATGATAAGAATTTGATAAAATTTGGCAAGCATGTTCTTATACCTCAAATAAGTAAAAATTAATTTTTTCAAACAAAATACGCTATTATATATACACGGTGTTTATATCTATATGTCCAAAAAGCATATTTTTGTTGTTCTATTACTCTGTAAATATGAGGTCGAAAATTTGAAAAAAAATAATACTCTCAAATTTTTCATAGAACATTCTGTCCAAATTTCATCGGGTTCTTATCATTTTCATTTTTACTACCGAAACCCCTCAATTGTACTATTTACTAATTTATTTAGTATCGTATTTTATGTTTTCTTATCTTGCTATTTACTTATCGATGAATTATTGTAGATCACTTTTTCGAATCAAGTTGGACGCTTCGACGTGGACGTAACAACGTTTCAAATGGCCGTTTTGTTTGCCTGGAATCAGAGGCCCTTAGAAAAAATATCTTACGAGAATCTTCGTCTTGCTACCGAACTACCGGATCCTGAATTACGGCGCACGCTGTGGTCACTTTGCGCTTTTCCAAAATTGAAGAGGCAGCTACTACTGGTCGACCCTCCCGCTCACAGTCCGAAAGACTTCGCTCACGATACAAGATGTTGGATCAATCAGGAATTTGCGATTGTGTAAGATATAATTTTGCATGTTTGAAGAATTATTTTTTCTCGTCTCTTTGAACGTACTTCAATCATTGTTCTCTTCTGCAGTAAAAATGGAAAGCTTCAGAAACGTGGTAAAATTAATTTGATTGGAAGACTTCAATTATCGACGGAACGAAGCAAAGAGGAGGACAACCAATCCATCGTACAATTAAGGATACTTAGGGTTCAGGTATGCATAATTTCAAATAGTCCTCATTTCAAATTATGAATTATGCGATTAATTTTGAATTCTTGTGTTTCATGCGCCGCGCAGGAAGCGATCATAAAAATCCTCAAGATGCGAAAAAAGATCAACAATGCACAATTGCAAACGGAGCTGGTAGACATACTCAAGAATATGTTTTTACCGAGTAAAAAAATGATAAAAGAACAAATTGAGTGGCTGATCGAGCACAAATACATCCGAAGGCACGACGATGACATCAACACATTTGTCTACATGGCGTAACCCGGAAGCGCGTCTAATCGTACGCGAATACGTGACTAATTACCTATATTTTTATAACATTTAAGCTTCGTATTTCGCTCGTCGACGAAAGCCAGTACGCGGAGCGAGAAAACGATGTTAACAAGCCAGTCAAGAGAAAACCTCGTTACAATAATCTCCAGTCATGTCACTCATCGAAAAGTGGAATGAAAGAAGATATACGAACACGCTTGCCAAACGGTATTGTGATTGGAACAAGCAGCAAGTATCGTTTGAACGAGAAGCAACGCTGGGAGAGCAAAACCTACGGATTTTAAATCGAGAGATGCCATTTTTGTTAAAGACGAAAGAAACTTGAACGTGCGGAATGAACTTTCTACGTAATGTATGTTCCTCATCGTCTCTGTGGCGACTCGTGACGTACGCCAAACAAAAGAAATCAGACCTCCGGCCACCCGGCGAAACTAAGTAGCCGATGATGAAAAATTAATAAATTCCCCTGCGGCCTATCCTTCACTGCTATGTATAAATATTGCTCTGTAATTTAAAATGTGTGCAACAGTCAAGGTTTTTGTTATATTAAAAGAAACGTAAGAACACGAATTTCTTTTCATTTCGTGACAATCTCTTCGTGAACGGTTTTTTTTGCATCTCTTTTTATTTTATTTTAATTTTATTTTAAATAGGAATATATATATCGTATATGCGTATGTATAGCTCTTTTTTTGATAACAACAATCCAATTTAGTGGATCCATAAAGATTTCGAGTACAGCGCGATAACTGCCGATGTTTAAATTATTACAAGGACCCTATCGCATATTAACAGGCGCATCCTACGCATTAACTCGTGTGCGCTAACACAGATATTATATATTGAAAACACGTACGCATGCACACACGAAAATAACACTAAACACTCGTCCTTAGCTCGAAGAAATTGTAAGTGAATTCTTTCGAGGAATTTTTTTGGGTTCTCCCATTCATCGAACGTATCCCGTAGGCGCATCGCTATAACTGTTACTCGCATTTAAGCCCTGTACATTTCTCACAATTATTACCATCATGAACAATCATTATTTTATCTATACATCGTCATACTCGTTATTCATTATTGTTTTTGCTCATCGTCGAAAAATTTTTCGCAATCCTTAGACCGACACGTTTCCTCATTGATTTTACAATATCGAGACACTCAACATCGATGAATTTAATGAGCGAAAAACGAGATTCTTTGACATTGTGCTCAACGCCGTTAAGAATTCGAATAGTTTACACGGCTAGGTTTGCTTAATATTAATTACACGTAGATATACGTTGTTATTCGACAATTAAATCGCTGAAGATTCGGCGATCGCAAGACGGATTCGGAGTCAACGTCGCTCGCTCGAAAAAAATAATCTCCTTGAGCCAGAACGGATATCGCGCGCGATACGAGCAATTCCTCGAGCTGCAACACGCATCTAAACTTCGCAAACCCTAATCTGAAAATGAGAAAATGATCCACTAAAACTTCATGAGACCAAGTTGGACGCAATATCTCGCGACATATCGATGTTCAAGTGTTTGCATTTTTATGTTACAAAAACCGATATTATCGGTCGGTACTTGGTAATTGACTGAACCAAGGGAAAGAGAAACGTGGAGATTCAATTGTTCGGACATCGGGTCGGCTGTATGCGAGCGGCAGTCTTCGCAACGTTGGAAGTCTCGCAAACGTGGACTATTATTCCTGGCTGACCTGAACCACCCGGATGCAATTCGTGACTGCAACCTGGTTGAAAAAAAATTACTTTTTATAAGAATTGATAAAAAACACCCTGGAAACAATTTTAATGAGTTAATTTCTGAATAAAGAGCATTTAAAACGTATTCCACTTATGTAAATTATGTTTTAATACAGTGATAACAAATGTTGCTGAGGGGCTCCTATATATATCTATATACATTCAATAATTATATAATGTCAAAATTAAACGTCCCTATAATTTATGTAACTCAACTCAATTTCTAGTCAATTTAACAAAATAATCCTTTGAATAACATTTTTAAAATATTCCGCTCGTGCATTCATCAATACAATAACACCCTCGGTGTAGAAAAAAAAAAGACTCTCCACGAATAGAATAAATGGTGGGATACCTGGAGAGAGATTCGCTATGGCAGCTAACAGGTCGTGATTGACAAGCGGCTCGCCCTCTTCTCTGGGCTCCCATCCGACCGGCGGAGATGCGGGAGGTGAGATGAGGAACTGTTTGGTAAGAGCAGGAGGCTGGAGATGTCTGTCCTCCGCGTCTATTGGCGTCACGGGTTGCGCGAAGTAACAATTTATGTCAGTGTCACCAAAGTGAGTCTGGTGAAGCTGTATCCTAGCGTGCGCAGCAGCTCCCGGAGAACTGAAGTTCACTCGCATTCTCCTGAAGGACTTAAAGTACTGAAATGTTGTGTCGTCTCCAAATTTCTTAAAGAGTCCCTCCATCTCGGCCTGCGAAGGAACGAAAGACCCGACGATCACTCGGACGCGTAGCGAAACACTTATGCCTCACTCTTCATTTACGAGAGAGAAGGGAATTAAATTTGGAAACCTTAACATCCTCGTTGCTGAAGACTCGCGGATCGACGTTCGTCACGATTACGGAGGTCGGAAGATCCTCGTCGTTCACCAGGTCGTCGAGGGCCGTCGAGCGATCCTCCTCGTCCCGATCATCTTCGAGACGGAGGTCCAGCCGCTGGTAGTTCGGATGAACGTTCGGCAGACCATCTCTCTCATTTATTATGATATTCTCGCAATCCTCCGAGTCGTCAGCGTCGCTGCACGCGCGATTTCCACCGCGCCGCTCTTCCATTTTATACTCTGTTACAACGGGCGAAATGTCAACAGCCAAAATTTCCCGAGGACTCAGAGATACCTACTACATCCAATATAGAGTTCGATCGAACTATTGAGAAAACCAAAACAATAGGACAATTGACAACAATGTTCACCTCTCTAGTCTAATAACGATTTTTCCTAAGCCAAACGCCAACCGGTTTTTCTGTTTATTCTTCCTCAACCTCAAATCAGAAATTCTTACGACCAGCTGATCACTAATGGAACAACTATTTGAAAAATCCCATCGAAAGCTCAACCAATGGCATCTATAATAATTTTGACATTCTCCTGCCCGAGCGCTGTCGATTGATGTGACGTCTCCGTTGATGCTGGCCTCGAAGATTCCTTCTTTATCTGTGGCTGGTGGGCTCGAATTGATAGAGAGGTGAAACTCACCGTGCGCTGAATCTATTTTAAATAATTTAAGAGCAAGGCAAAAAGGAAGAAAATCAAAAGATATAAGTGGGAGTTCTCGATGTTTATTCTTTTTGACCTTCTATATCGGAGTACACCACAAATCTGATCATAAATCATAACATTTTCTTTCGTCGATCTCGTCGTCGTTCCCGGCTAAGTCCTCGCGCAGACTCCGTGCGTTCTCTCAGTCACTCATCCAATCACGCTACACTCTGGAAAAGTCTGTATCCCATCCCATGTTAACGAATTTTCCTTGTTCCCGGCTCGAAAAATCTGCGACGCACGTATCCTCCGTCTGATTCGAGATTTTGTCAAGTGCGTTTTTTCTATCACTCCGCGCGAACCTGATCCCTTTTCCGAAACACGTAAATTCTCGATCCTTTCTTGTTTCACAAATATCATTCTTCAACCGATTCAAATTCTTAGAGAAATAATAAAACATAACATAAACCAGAACGTTCTTCAAAAGTCGTTACGATAAATCAGAGATAATTTATAGTTTATCAAAATTCCAGACTCGAGTA
>JAPYYX010003072.1:0-12482 GCA_030522605.1 Cremastinae sp. B BG-2022a
CTCCCTTGGTAGAACTTTGTTTTATGATGAAAGAAAACTTCCCACCAAATTTCATCCAAATCGGAAAGGTTCGATTCCAATCATTTGTCGAATTGATATAGAATTACCCATATATAATTTAAATGATTTGTTTTTTATGTATAATTTCATTAAAGATCGCTGGTGGGAAAAATTGGTCCAAAGCTGTTCCTGAATTGTCTCTCGAGGTTGACGAATCGTCTTCTGTTGATGAAAGTTTTACTCTCAAGTACGCTGTTGGTATCCTGGTCTATTTGATAATTTATACGGCTCAGTGGTGGTTCTCGGTGTTCGTTTATCAAAAATACGTCGTGAACGAACTTCAGGAATTCGTCGATCTTTGCTCTATGGCGAATATCAGTATTTTCATTCTTTCCCATGATTATTATGGATATTACATTCATGGCAGGTAAAGAATAAATAAAAAGACAAAAAATAAATAAATAAAAAAAAATAAATAAATAAAAAAATTAAAAAAAAATAAAGGTAAAAGACTTTTACGAATTTTGAAATGATGAATGTTTACTTTTTTCAAGATCGGTTCATGGATTCGCCGATACTGATCTGCTCACGCTGATCCAGGATCTCAAACGAGAAGAAAATAATTTGTGCGCCCACAGAGGGTTGATTCCGGGCACGACTGAACAAACTTTCGTCATTTCTGTTTCGAAAACTTTCAAAACTGTTTTTGAGAGGCTTCTGGGCTTGGAAAATTCAGTAAGTATTCTTTTTTTCTTAATTACTATTTATAAATTAAATAATATTTTTTTTAGCGAAATGGAAGATTTTTGAGAAACGTCTCCAACGATCCAGCTGACTGGGACGAACGATGGAAAGTGCATTTGAGGCTTAGAAAATTTTTAACTGGCTTCATTGATCACTGTTATAAAAATGTTGACTACACGATAAAGGAGAGACATTGTCTCGAAAAAATGTGCGAATTCGAGATAACTGATGTCGATGAAAAATCAATTTTTTACATAGGTAAATGCAACGAGTCTCTCACGAAATTTTTCCTAATTGAAGTCACTTTAACAATTTTTTTTAAACACACAGATAATGCATACTCGTTTGATCGAACGATTTTCTACGGGAACGAATGTACTCTGGCCTCCTTCGAGATAAACATTTTTCTCCTCGTTCTCGTCTTTGGAGGGAATTACATTCTGGCTCTGTTCGTTTTACTTCTAGTTGCAAAAACTATAAAACGACTATCAAGATTCAATGGAAAACGTTTACTGGCCAGCAAAACGTTCATCGATGAGAGATTTTTGGTCTCGCAATGAGATTTTAAGCAAGAATTGATCAGTTTTTTTTAGACTCTTAACAAAGTTTATTTAATCCATAATGTAAGCTGTACTAAGCAATATACAATATTTTTTTCCTCAGAAAAAATTACAAATCTCCCTCTCTACCTAAACAGCTCAATGATGTCCCTTGCCGTGTCCTTCATCATCATTATCATGGCGATGTTCAGGTTTAAAATCTATTCCCAATGCATATTCCACACCGATGGTGATCAAAAATGCTGGGATTGCCGCTCTTCAACCATTCTGGCTCTGTTCGTTTTACTTATAGTTGCAAAAACTACATAGTTGCAACTATATACTTAAAGTTGCAAAAACTACATAGTTGAAACTATATACTTAAAGTTGCAAAAATTACATGGTTGCAACTATATACTTATAGTTGCAAAAACTACATAGTTGCAACTATATTCTTATAGTTGCAAAAACTACATAGTTGCAACTATATTCTTATAGTTGCAAAAACTACATAGTTGCAACTATATACTTATAGTTGCAAAAACTACATAGTTGCAACTATATTCTTATAGTTGCAATGGAAAACGTTTACTGGCCAGCAAAACGTTCATCGATGAGAGATTTTTGGTCTCGCAATGAAATTTTAAGCAAGAATTGATCAGTTTTTTTTTAGACTATTAACAAAGTTTATTTAATCCATAATGTAAGTTGTACTAAGCAATATACAATATTTTTTTCCTCAGAAAAAATTACAAATCTCCCTCTCTACCTAAACAGCTCAATGATGTCCCTTGCCGTGTCCTTCGTCATCATCATCATGAAGATGTTCAGGTTTATAATCTATTCCCAGTGCATATTCCACACCGATGGTGATCAAAAATGCTGGGATCGCTACTCTCCAACCACGGAAGATGGTATCTATCCACCTCTTTGTCATGGTTCCGAACCTGGGATTGTATTTCCAGACATGATTCCTCTCCCATGGATCTTTCAAACCTTCCTTCTCAAGTTGTTTCCTGAATTTCATCAAGTCCGGGACATCCTCCACTTTGTACATTTTCCCATCAGGGATATTTTCAAGTGGATTAGGCTCCTTTGTCCAGCTGCTCATTTTGCTCTGCAATGAGTACAAAAATTTGACATTTGATGAGTGTTTTCTAGCAATCCAAACACAATCTCACGCAGAGCGACACAATTGTTGTTTGTGTTCAACTACGCTTTCAGACTGTGTTCGGTTATATGGACTTGTGTCATTGCTGGAAAGCACGATCGACGACACAGTGTTCACTTGTGTCGTTCTATGTCATTGCTGGAAAAGACCCATTGGGAGCTTTCCAGCAATTGAAACGCAATCTCACACAGAGTGACACAATTGTTGTTTGTGTCCGACTACGCTTTCAGACTGTGTTCGGTTATATGGACTCGTGTCATTGGTGAAAAGCACGATCGACGACACAGTGTTGACTTGTGTCGATCTGTGTTTATTGCTGGAAAACACCTAATGTCAAGAATATTATGATTTTGAAGTCGCAAATGATATTCGAAGGTGACGTTCGAATATCACGATTGCACAACTAATTTACTCCAAAAATACACAAATCGTGAACAAAGTAAAATTCAAACGTTCTTCTATTTAATTGATATTTAGCAACGTTTGTCTCTAAATATTAAACAACACAATAAAAATTGTGAATCAATTTTGAATCTTTTCCTCGTACAGCCCAAACATCAGTTTAACCTCAAAACACAAAAAATTTGTATTCTTGCTTGATCTTGACAGAAACAACAATGTTCAAGTTTTCTAAAAAATTCCAAATTATCACTCATTGTTATTTAATAACGAAAACAAAATTTAATTATTACATAATTTATAACCTCAAATGTTTTAGTTTGACGGGAACGAAAGGAATCCTCCGTACAGCTGTTGATTGGGCAATCGAAGCAACACGGGCAGACTCGCGTCGATGGCAGCGACAGCTAGACGAGCGATCGATTAAAGTATAAGTACGTAAATATATATATCGGTTGCCACACACATGCAAACACACAGAGACAGAATTGTACAGTTGTCTGACAGCGCTCGCTGCCGAGTGAACGCGGAGGAGGAAAAAAAAAATGATAATAATGATAATTACGGATTCGTTACGCTCATGAAATTCGCATTGAAATATTTCATACGAGCTGGGTAAGCGCACGAATGGGTGTGCGTGCGAAATCGGTGAAACGGCGGTGAGCCAAACTCCGTGTAAACGTCATCCACCAATGAAGGCCTCGCGAGTCCGTAAAAAAGGAGAATCGTTGCGTGAAAGGTGTGCGTGCCGTGTGTTCCGCCGTATCCGGTCGTCCTCAGCACGGTCGTGAAAGATCTTCACGAAATTTTGCGTCCGCCGCCCCCCGCAAGCGCGAGTCCGTTGCCGCAACGTTTTCTCGTTCCCCGAAGTCCCGAGGGTGAGGATGGATCGTCCGTCCAGGCGATGTCACGAAGAGCGCTCGACGAGTCGACGTTAAGTATTTAAAACTCGTTGGAAAAGATATCGCTGGCTTTCAACGAGGCTAGAAAATAACGTGAGCTCGCAACACACTCGAATGATAATGCTCACGAGTTCAACGAAACGGGAAAACGAGCACAGCGGGAGAACTCCGATGTCCAGGGTGAAGAATTTTCCTTCGAATAATTCGCGGTAACACGTTGCAATTTTATGTACGAGATTCGTGGGATTCACGAAGTTTACGGAGCTTTGAAGAAAAAGCGTAGATAAGTAGAGGAAAGGAGAAAATTTATCGCGTGGAAAAATTTGTATAACCCCCAACATGGCAACGAACGAGGATCCTCTGGCTCGCAAGCTGCGAGCTGAAATCGAGAGGCTCTCCCAGGAACTGGATCTCGTTTCGACAGAAAAGATCCAATCGGCACAGTACGGACTCGCTCTCCTAGAAGAAAAAGGCACTCTTGAACATCGTTGTACGGAACTTGAAACTCTGTACGAGAACGCTAAACACGAACTGGAAATTACTCAAGAGGTTCGTCTCGAGCTTTTCCTTTTGAGGAAATTGTAGCTTGAAAAATAATTAATTAATTCTTTGTTTTTTAGGCTCTGACAAAATTTCAAACGACCACAAAACTGACGACCAAAAGTGGGATAGAACAGGAAGAAAGTCTCATATCGGAGAGCGCAGCGAGAGAAACTATTCTCCAGGAACACATATTTGAATTAGAGAATGAGACCAAACAGGTGAGATTTTGACAGTTCTGAATTTTTTCATTTTTCATTGTTTTTATAATAATTTGAAAAAAATATTATTTTGTAGTTGCGTCACGAACTCGAACGTGTACAAGCCGAGCGTGACAGAGCGCTTCAGGATCGCGAAGACGTTGGCAAGGATCACTTGCAAGCGGAGTCCGAGCGAAAGAGTTTGAGAACGGAGCTGCGCGAGTGTCGTTTCCGCGAGACTCGTCTCTTGCAGGATTACTCGGAGCTGGAGGACGAGAATATCTCGTTGCAGAAACAAGTTTCTGGTCTTAAATCGAGTCAGGTTGAATTCGAGGGCGCGAAGCACGAGATGAGACGATTGACCGAGGAGGTCGAGCTTCTGAACAGCCAAGTCGAGGAGCTCACGAACCTGAAGAAGATCGCTGAAAAACAGATGGAGGAGGCTTTTGAGTCTCTCCAAGCGGAACGCGAGGCCAAGTACGCCTTGAAGAAGGAACTCGATCAGCGTATGAACAGCGACTCTATCTTCAACCTGAGCAATCTCGCTCTCTCGATACGAGGCATGACCGAGGACCAGACGATCTGCAGCGACGGCGAGGACGATTCACCGGCGCTGAGGAGGATCGAGGCGGATCTCAAGACTCAGGAACCCGGAACGTCGACCGCTGGCAAGCAGGTCGATCTCTTCTCGGAGATTCATCTGAACGAGCTCAAGAAACTCGAGAAACAGCTCGAGCTCGCCGAGTCCGAGAAGTCCGCGCTCACGCTGAATCTGCGAGAGTCTCAGCACGCGGTTGAGAAGAGTCAAGCCGAATTACAGTCCTTCGTGGCGCGGATCGTCCAGCTCGCGGCTCACGTCGAATCGCTTCATCATCTTCACTCGAAATTGCCTGAGAAGCAAACCGAGGAGACCGCGCTCGACAAACTCTCACAGGTCGAGCCAGAATTTTATTTTTTTTTATTTTTTCATTCCGACCTCGATTTGCTCGATTTCTGACCGGATTTTTATTTCTCAGATGGTTGTGCAATATCACCAATGGAGTACCATGTCGGCTCGACAAGTTGAGCAACTCCAAAACGATCTGGCTGAGCTCGAGCGAGGCTTGACCGTGTCCGACGCGACGCAGCAACTCAGAACCGAAATAACAAACATCAGAAATCAGGTATCAGGAATTTTTCTCCCACGCGACACCCACGACACTCTTTTTATTCATTCTCATGGATTTTTGGTTTCCAATTCTGGCAGATTTGCCTCAAAGTACTGTAATCTCTTTCAATTTGAAGAATCGGCTGACGCGACGAGACACAAATCTAATGACTCGTTTAATTAACGATGGAAAAAAACGTAGATTTTGAAAGGACATTGTGCCGTTTCAGATACCTGTGTCAGAGAAGACTCTTCAGGAAAAGGTTGGAGCGTGTGGCCCTGTTTTACTTTTTTTCTTTCACTCTTTTTTATTTTTTTCTTCATATTTTTTTCATCGTATTTTTTTCCACACATTCATGTCATTTGCTACCACTGTTATCCCCATGGAAAAGATATTGAGAAATCGAGTCCAATTTTCATTGAATCCAGGAAATTTTCAAATCTTTTTATTTCTTTTTTTTCATGTGGGTAATTCGAAAAAATCATTCAACCACGTTTATGTAATTTGCTATGACTTCCCTATGGAAAAAATATTGAGAAATCGAGTAGAATTTTTACGTATAAGAAATTAAAAAATTTATCTAATTCTTTATTTCACGTGGGTAAGTCGAAATCAGTCAACGACTGCAACTTTTTTCTCCTCTCTAATGAACGATGCAGCACGTACGAAATCACGTACAAATCATTTCTCATTCTTTTTTTCTCAAATTTTGCTTCGTTCGATATTCTAACAGCGTTTCTACTAGGTGATGCCGCAGCTTTTGTCTCCGATGCTCTCATGTTCTTTCAGCTTATATAAAATATTTGAATATACGTATAAATATACACAATACATGAATACGAATAACAGCTTCGATACGTTATGTCAACCGATATCGTAATAATCGAATTCCTCTCGACGATTTTCGATCGAAGGAATATTTTCGCAGAGACCATTTTTTTTTTTTCGACGATCGTACCGTGTACAGCATGATTCCGAGACGTCGTTGCACGAGGCTCGAGGAATTTAATTTTCTCGAATTTCATTGAGAAAAAAAAAGCGAGACCGAGTGTACCGATCTTTCGTAATATCGAATGTCGTAGAAAAGCGTCATATTAATCTCTCTATCTTCTATCTCACGCAAGCATAAACCTGCAACAAATAAAAGAAGGAATGTTTATTGACCCGCAGCCTCAACCACCTATTACTCATATTTTTCCCTTGGCAGAGTGAACCGATTTTTTCTAAATTTCGTTCGTTGATTTTTCAGCTCCTGGACGCGGAGCACAAGAATTCTCAGCTCGAGTCGGACATCGAGATCCTGTCGAAGATCGCCTCGGAGGCCGGTGGATCCCTGGACTCGGCGCAGAACGATTTGCAAAACATTTCGGACGAGTTGGCTCAGCTTTATCATCACGTTTGTACCGTCAACGGCGAGACGCCCTCCAGGGTCGTCCTCGATCACGAGAAAGTCTTCCCGTCCAAGGAGAACGAGGAGAATGACGACTCCGAGGCCAGCGGCAAGATCGACTGGTGCAAGACGCTCACCAAGACGAATTTGCCGATCAAAGACCTCGAGGGACTGAGCAAGGCCAAGGAGATCGGCAAGAGTATCGAGACTGCCATGGATCAGATAAAACATCTGAGAAATGCTGTCGAGCACACGATCGCCATGTCCAAGGCCAAAGGAAATCAAGGAGCAGTCTCCAACGATACAGAGTGTAAGTTGAAGAAAATAAATTTATTTTCGATTTATATTTATTTATTTATTTATTTATTTATTAAAATATTTCTTGAAGAAAATAAATTTATTTTCTTCTAGAAATATTTTTTATTGGTTGCTTTGGAGCAATATTTTCATTTTGCAAATATTTTTTCAGCTTTGGACAACGAGAGCAAGACTGGTGAGGACATCGACCTCCAGGAACAAGTGGTCAAGCTCAAGGCTCTGCTGTCGATGAAACGCGAGCAGATAGCCACCCTCAGAACCGTGATAAAGTCAAACAAGAACACAGCCGAGGTCGCCCTCATGAATCTGAAGAGCAAATACGCCAGCGAGAAGAGTCTCATCACGGAGACGATTTCCAATCTCAGGAACGAGCTGAGAAAATTGAAGGAAAACGCTGCCACATTCTCGAGTAAGTCGCAGAGTACCGGAATGAAGTACGATACGTTCATCCTGTGCACGTATTGGGGAAGAATTATATTTTTTAGATATACTGAAAAAAAGAAATCTCAATTTCCCAATACTGCACATTTGCACCAAATTTTTCAGCCTGATCTGTTAATTTCGATTATCTTTTCTTTTCTTCTTTTTTCTCCTCTCCCTCTATTTTCTTTTAATTTTCATTAATTTATTAATCGCATCGTTTTTAATCTCTCGTTCATCAAAATGTGAATGAAAACAGTTTTTATCCAGATTTTGTTACTATTCTCGAGCACGTTAACCATCGACTTCGCTGTCGCGCTTCGCCACTGTGCCAGTACCTGTTGTCCCCAGCTCGCTTGACGTCCGATTAACGAAGAACAAAAAATAATTCTCGATCTCGTTAACAAATTTTAAAAAGCCATTTTCCACCTCGCATCCATTTCTGGTGATTCTGTCTCTCATGTTATTACAAACTAACAATGCGATCCTCAGGTTTACGGGCGATGTTCGTTGCACGTTGCGAGGAATACGTGACCCAGGTTGACGAGCTGCAACGCCAGCTGGCGGTCGCGGAGGAGGATCGGAAGACGCTGAATCATCTTCTTCGGCTCGCCGTCCAGCAGAAGCTCTGTCTCACCATGAAGCTGGAGGAACTGGAGGTCGATCGCGAGCTCAGGAACACGAGGAGACACGGCGGTAACGTGCGCGGTAGGCCACGAATGACCCAACAGACCAACCGTCCTCACATGGGTCGAGATTTCTTCTAGAAGATGGTCAGGATGTGGAGCAAGGTTTTTTAAATGCAACGACGCGAATGCTCGGCGATCGATTCTCATCGTCGAGGAGACGTCGCCGTGTCGGGATTCCTTGGAATCGCGATGATTTTTTTATTAAATTATCTTGTTTACGCCTCGGCTCCATGTCTCGCTTCCATCTTCAAAGAATCTCGAGCCTGTGCTTCGAAAAAGCGTTTGGATCGTTCGAGGTTAACCTGGACGACTCGTTACTCTTCGCTTGGATTTGATATGAGTTGTTTCATAGAGAAATTCAGGATGATAGAATTCTTTTCGTTATTGACGAGAGACGTTGCTGGGTACGGAGTGAAAGAAATTTTCACGCGAGTTTGATATTTATTAAAAGAGAAGTAGACGTAGAGGTGGATCAGCGGCTCGCCTCGCTCAAAGTTGTTTGAGTGGCCCCGAAGCCGCGATCGAGTATCGAGACATTGTAGAAAAAAAAAACAGGTACGATTTTTCACGATCGTATGCACTTGACAATTTTTGAATCATTACGTTCGAATTAACAGCGTAGAGAAAAATATTTGTAAGCGACAAGGTACGAGAAGGAGAAAGGAAAATTGTAGGGATTTGTAATCGACTTAATTACTTAGGTGATAATGGAACGAAGGATAATTAATGTTGACGGTGAGCGAGAATCATAGTGAGAAAGGGAAATCGCGAAGTTAGCGCATCTCGCCACCTGCTCGTCCATTATATAGAATTTTAGAACTTTTATATATTTGACAAAAGAAAGAGAAGTGACGAAAATTAATGAAAGCTCTTAGATGTCTCGTCCACCGAACCTTGGCAATTTTCCGTCGAATTTTTTAATTCCGTCGAAATTGAACGCTCCGCATCCTCTCGTTGTGAATTTAACTTTACAAAACAATGAATTTGGATATGAGGATCGGAAAATCAAATGTTCGCTGTGTCGATCTGGTACTTCAACAACTGACACATCACACGTATATTGTTGAACTCTTTTTATTCGAATAATTCGGCCTAAAGTGGCTTCAAAGTATATATTTTATTGCGTATTGTTTTTTTTAATGTTCTTTACGTTATTTATATTTTTAGTATTATTAATTAATTATTATTTTAATGTTAAGATAGACGATTAATCGCTTTTATTTCTCGTCTAAATGGCATCTATTTACGTGTAAGATAAAACGCCGCCCACTACTTTTAAATATCCCTTTCACCGTCCCTAAAATATGAGAAAAAAAAGAAAATGGAATAAGCGAAATGATGTAAAAGTGAATTTAAAAAACGTATCGTCATTGCGACAACGTCCATTACCGATGGCCTTGAGATACGAAAATCGACAAAAATAGAGATGGACATTTCAGCGTTGAGGAAAAAAATTCATTCCATCCAATTTTCGTCCATTGTTCACGAATAATTATTCTCGACGAAGGAAAATGTTCGATGCATGTTACAAATTGTTTTTGACGCTGTCGAATTTTTTTTTGACGAACGTTGATGAATTTTTGAAAATGTCCGTCTCTTGTCCCGCAGAATTGAGTGTGCGTAATCGTTGATAAAGTGAGAAAAATGAGATTCTGTCGTTGTCGCAATTTCTCGCTTGGACACAAAAAGTTTGTTAATCGTATTATTGATGAAAAGTGGAAAAAATCAGTATGTCGAATTGTATCGTATTGTTGACTCATTGTCTACATAATTGTACACAAATTAGAAAAAGTTATTGAAGATGAAAACGGGAGAAATAATTTTTTCGATGTTACTTACAAGTCGTGAGAAAAAAATCGACGAAACGAAATATGAAAAAAAAAATTTTTTTTTTTCGTTTTTTTTTAAACAATGTTTTCTCCGGTCTTACTAACAATTTTACCACGAATAAAGGCACGTTAAAAACACCTTCTATCTTTCTCGTCTCTGTTTTAACGTGATCTCGTAAATCCGTGAGATTCGGTGTTGAACGTAATCGGATCGACGAAAATTACCAACCCGATTTTCTCTTTATCCCGGAAATTAATTTCTATCGAGATTGAAACATGTCCAAGAACCGAGCCAATGGACCACCGTCCCTTTGTCCCTTCCCGTCGCAGCTCGTTTCCATCGACCGAGCACGCCAGAATAATCTTGATCCTCTCATTAACGAATTTAACGAATTTAACGAATTCAAAGAGCAAAAAAATAAAATAAAATAATTCTCGCCATTTAATTGCCGTCCGATTAATCTCCGCGCTCTTTCTCCAATTAATTTTTCTCAATATCCGTCTCTAAAAATTCTTCCATTTTTTCGAAAAATCTCGAGAAAGAGCCGGAGAAACGTTTACTTTGAAAATACCGAATTGGCAAAAAAAAAATAAATAAATGAATGAGGAAAAAAAACACGTGCCAGGACCAAGTTGGTCCAGCTCAATGCTTGTTAAAAAAAGCTCTAATTGCGTCCCGATGTATATGTTAACCCGCACGTGGCTCTGTCGATGGTCGAGGCTCTGAATAATGATAATAAAGAAGAAAAAAAACTGACTCATCTTATAATTATACACATGAGTATATAAATAAAAACAAATATATATAGCGGATCGTAGTATGTTAAAAAATCGAATTATTTATCAAAAATTGTGACAAAAAAAATGTTTATTGTTTTTTTTAAATTCTGTTCTAAGCAAGAAAATTTTTTAGCAATTTTTTTTCTCGTAGCGAGATAAGTGGAAAACATTTTTTTCTAACTGTCTGAATTGTAAATATTGTAAATGAGTAATCAGGGACCGTAGAAAAAAAATGAGCACGAGGATAATTATCGTCCAAGATGCGCGGTACCAAAACTGTAATTTGAACGAATTAATCTAAATATTTATCTCCACTAGACGTCAGTAGAACTTTAAGGAAAAAAAACAGGCAGATGATTTGCATTTTTGGTTTCGTGAATTTGATTGGAAAAATTAATTTGAAGAAAAACATAATAATGAAATGAGAATAAAAAATCGCTCGTGCCTCTCCGTTGTTCAGTCGAGCTTTGCCAACGACGAGACGTCGTTGGGATATATTTTCACAGATAAGAAACAGCTGTGCATTATTTCGAAAAAAAAAATGAAACGCTTCGCTTCGAGATTGACGAATTTTTCTCCGCTCTCTGTCCACTTTCTTTTCTCGAAAATGATTCTTCCTCGACGAGAAAAATGAGCAAAAATACATAAGCGAATGAAAAAATCAATTCAGCGTATATTTAACTCATTGTTGTTGTTGAAGGTATTCTTTTTGTAACAGAAACCAACGAGAATAATATATAACCATTTGTAACAGTAATTTTTGGTTGTTGTATTTTTCTCGTATTTTTTTGTGTCTAGAATTTTTTTGCATTTTTTATCAAGTCTGAAAAGTCTTATTTACGTCGTTTTTTTATGTATAATCAATATTTGATAGTTCAATGACGTCTGTCGAATCGATTGAAAAATCAATCGACACATTTGTTTACTTAACTATAAATTTTTCAACAAAAACGAATTTTTTGTAGTAGGTTGAAAAATATTTCGAGCCTTGTTAGAATTTTTTATGAAGCAGACTGTTCCTTTTTTTGCAATTTTGTGTCTGCAATTTTTTTATATTTTTTAATGTTTAATGCTTGAATTTTCAAATAATAAAATAAATAAATTTTAAAAAACGAAAAAATATAAAAAATATTACAATTTAAATTTGCCTAATTTTCTTGAATATTATTTTAGTTTTTTTATCAAAAAAATTAAAAATGTGTTTTTTAAGCTCTCGCATTGATGTTACCCCTCAAAACTTCAGTCGATAGCTCGTATTTTTACATTTAAAATATTAAAATAAATAGGGAAGGGGAGGGCAAAATGGGGTACCCGAAAAATTTGGTGAAAATTTACAATATTTCAAATTTTGATAAAATTTAATATCAAATAGTCTTTTGTTTGCTAAGAACATTATATTTGGTGATTTAAAAA
>JAPYYX010003073.1:0-12477 GCA_030522605.1 Cremastinae sp. B BG-2022a
TCAAATTGTGAGGGATTATTCGTTATGACTTAAATAACAATTTCGCGAAGTTTGACGAAAATCTGCGGTTTTTTAATTTACTGATGGGCCACCTTAAACACGAACATTGATGAAAAAATCAATATTCAAGATTACTTCAGAATTAAAATTTGTGTGCAACTGGTAAAATAACTTTTAAGAAATAAATGTACGAAAAATTTACCACATTCACCACATATTTTCGGAAATATTGTAAGTTTTCAACAAGCGTGTCTCATTTTTTGCGTGAGTGAGAGAGAGAGGTCCGATGAGTTAAAGATTTTGAGGTTAGCGATGTGAGTCAAGTTGCGAACAAATGTAAAATTCAATTAATAAGAAAAAAATCAATTCGGGCTCGTTAAGAGTATAAAAATAAAGAAAATACATTCAATTTCAAGTACGCATCCGATTTCCCCAAAGAATTGGTCATATATTGGCGATAATTAACAACAAAAGAATCGTTTGTTATAGTTCGTCAACGACTTATCTGCATCATGTATATAACCGTAAAAATGTTAAATCTCGTAATTTTTTAGTTATATCAACGTAATTTCTTTATTTTCAACTATGACTGAAAAAACGAGAACTTCATTAAAATTAATTGCAAATTGTGAAAATCACCGTAAATTATCAAAATTGAACGATAATCAAAGTATACACGGAAATAATATTGCAAGGCAATTGGTCGATTTGGAAGGTCCAGACGGACAATTGAATTATCGATTTTACAATCCCAAAAATGGGGATCAAATAACAGAACTCAAAGATCAATAAAATCTATTTTGTTCGTGAAACTGCCGTGAATTTATGAAAATTTTAATAGAATAAACCTTGATTTGAATCAAAAATCAAATTACCTTTTGGTACTGTTAACAGTTGTTAAATGGATGATTGATCTTGAAATGAATAATCGTCTATTTACTGAACGAGCCAATATATCACGGATGCTTTGCACCTCATTCAAAAATTCAACTATACATCTAATTTCAGAAATAAAAATTAAATACACTTTTGTTTGAAACTTGAAAGAGGACAACACAATTTTCAAAATTGATATTCTCGAAAAATTTACTTTTGTTTCATCTCTTAAATGGAAATCCATAACAGTGACCAAAGTATCTGACATAATATTACCTAATCATCTAGCAAAAGGAAAGTACAATTGTAAGAATCGTAGAAACACCTTAGTAAACTGGATATCATCTCCCCCAGTCCTTCTTGCTCCCTTTGTTCCATTGTTCCATAAAAGCAAGACACGCTTTTACTTCAACCTCTCAATACCTCATTTTTCTTATTTTCCATCGAGCTTCACCAGTCCAAGGTGAAATCCCCCTGAGGGTAAAGCAGAAGCAGCAAACGTTTTCTTCTTTGTTTATTTTTTTCTTTTCCTTTTTGCTCTATCTCTAGTTTCTCCCTCTTTTGTAACATTCGTTTGTGGTGGACAGAACACAAACACGCAAAAACGAAACTATATCAAATCCGGATACAATAATAAAAGGAAAAGAAAGACCTCTCTTGTTTCTCGTCCAAGTAGCTTGATTGATAACGTTTATATCAAGGGAGCAATAATCCATACTAGCACGACATCCGTCAATTCGGTGAACCTTCCTACATTTTGTGCAAAATAAAATGAACTTTTTACTTCTCTTTTCTAAAAATAAAATATTCAACGATGCGAAATTTTAGAGAAAAAATTTATTGAAAGATACAAGATAAATATTCCGATATTTTTGAATTTACGAAGAATTTCGTTCCTGCATGAAAATAAAGGACGAAGTACACATGGAATTCGTTCCACATAAATATTTTTTTTCACCAGGATTTGTTGGAATATTTATTTTGTAGGATTTGTTCGTGACGAAAAAGTAGTGACTGAGACTTCGATCGACGTGAAACCATCTGTGCATCTCCAATCAAGATTCGCATCGCGAGATGTTACGCTCAACTGCACGATATATTGCATAAACATTTTGCAAATGGATATTGCCTTTCCGGTTCACATACTCGGACTGGCTCTCTGTGACTCCGGGCTCGGCTTTTGGGTCGTGCATTATTACGCTCTGGTAAATGCTTGTCTCATGTGCGAATGTGTAATCAGCCTGGATACACCCCCGTTATAGCTACTATTGATACAAGGTCGAGACACGATATCGTCTGACAATATTCCTAATGATCGAAACACGAATAGTTTCTAACGTTTTGATATCGGAGACCATTACCATTCTCGTTTTCGACAATGATTTCAAAATGATAGGATCGTTACATAAAAAACAGTGATGAAATATCCACTACTTCGCGATAATAATAAAAATTGACTGTTTCAGAGTAAAAATTTCGTGGCTCAATACGAAGATTATTGCTTATTCTTTCGTTTCAAAATATTCCAACATGTAACCCTTTTTGCTTATATTGTCACTTTCTCATAATTTCCGTAATAAACTCCAATATTGTTTTTATTTTTTGTTATATCTCGGGATTATTTTACTTTTTTCTTATTCTGATGCGCTCGCGGGGAAATTCAAAACGCATAATGGTCGTTAACGATTTATGCAATGTAAGCCGATTTGTCATCAGTCAATGTGCATCCATGAAAGACCGTTGAAAATGAAAGCTCGAAACTCGTTCGTTCATCTGGTATCATTAATTTATTATTTTAAAATATTATGGATATTATTTGTTGGTGTGCAACGACATCGAGGACGCATAGAGCAAAGGGTAGTTTATGGCATTACCTGGTTGGGAGCTGAAAAATGCTTTTTTTCACCACCCTCCGACGCTACACAGGACTCACAATATTTTCCTACAGACAGTCAGTCTTTTCCAAACATCCAGACAGTTCAGAGCAAGATTATACAGAACAGATTCATCACATATACATATGTACTAATATTATAATTAACTGAGCTTCCTGTTAAATAAAGTCTCCAACATTATTTATTTTTTAAAAATAGCTCTTTTTAATTATTACAAGCTGCAGTTTTCTTCAATCAATTCAGATTACCAAAATCTGGACCTTCATAACTTTGTCGAACAATTATTGATACGAGACAGGCAATGAAAATGCATTCTTTCAAAGTAATCAGACATACCTAGTTCTCACTTGACTGCCTAATCCGATATTTGAATACATTTTAGTACCAAACACTCATCCAAATACCCTTGAAGTGTTATTCATGCAATTCCTGTTATCTTTATTCCCATACTCATCCTCATCCTTACTTTCCCTACACTATTCCATCCATCCGTTGTAATCTACACTTCACCCTACAAAACTTGAAGTGTGAAGTGATATAGAAGTCAAACCCTGAGCTCTGTCTCGCTAGTCAAGTACTTTCGAGTATTTGATGAAGCATTACAATATAATAATGATAATAAACTAAATATTTGCCATGCCAATAATAAGTCAAAACAAAGGAACAAACATATTGATAAATAATTATTGAAATAATTAAGAATCTCATATATGTGAATTTCAAAAGCGTCAACGAAATTTTGAGAATCCGTTTAATCGGTCAAAAGAATCCTCGTCGACATTATTAAAACTCATTCGACAGAAACATCCGTACTATCTGTCCGTAATTATAGAACGTTAGCGGTATATGTGTAGGTGTTTTAAAATGCATTGAGATAAATGAAAAAAAAATGTGCGCGAAAGCGTAATAGGAAAATGCTATCGTGAATTCTTAGCTCCTACGCTTTTCATCGTTCTCGTTAATTTGATTTTCGGTTATTATCGGAGTTAATTTAATTAAGCACGACGAAGCAAGAAGCATAGAATGGAGGAAAAAACACCGAGATCCGCAATCTGCACATTTTTCGTCGCAAAGGGCTTCTCTCTTGTATTTTTCGGAATGCAATTTCTCGAGTAAAAATTCGAGAGCATAAAAATAAAAATATCGAAGAACATTTTTTCCAATTTCCAATAATATTTCCAATTAGATTGAAACGTACCGTATCCGAATTTTTTTTTCGTATTTTCATTTCGAAAGCAAGGTCGTCAAAAACAGTCTGGATATTGGCAATTAGAGATTTAATTTAAATGAAATCTACATTTAAAAAACTCAGTGATAGAGTTTGCAGAATCTTTTAAAAAATAAACAAAGTGAGGAAATTAAAATAAAGAAGAGAAGAGAAAAATCAAGGCGGCTCAAAAATTTCACAAGATACGAAGAGAGCTGAGTTCAATGAAATACGATAGTTGTTTTCAAGTTCTCACCCTCGCTTTGTCGAGCTACTTTGAAAAATAACGAGACGGAAAATCCTTTCTTATAAATGATCCACTTTCTCTTTTGTACGCTCGCTTCGTTTTTCTTGGGAACCTTTTTTTACCGTAGTCCGACGTACACATTGTCCCATGTCGTGTTTCCCCCTTGAAAACCGTTCGATCCATCTTGGATTAAATTTTTTAGCGATCCTTCACTTGCCTTTTTCATCTAAAAATTTTCAGTACTGCAAGTCACATTAATCTTACTTTATCCGCGTTTTAAATTAAGTCAACTATATTTTTTATTTTACATTTGTAAATATTTTTTTTAAATTTAGATAAATTCACGATACGAAACGTCAGCTGAAAAATAAAGCATGCGAAATGCAACAAAAGTCCTGAAAGTCAGTCGGTACATTGAACGAGAGATAAAATAGAGTGCAAACCGCTGACACAGCGCTCTGTTTTATCCGGTTGCAAGTTTACCGACTGACCAAGCTGTAATATTCCGTAGCTCTAATAAAGAGATAAATTACAAGATAAACTTGACGTGTAATCGTGATTGCGAAGAGTATTTGTGCCTGAAATTTACGTGAAAAAAAAATTGAGTGGGGAAAAATTTCATCATTTTTTTTTCTCTTTCTGTATTCTTCATCCCCGTCATGTCTGAATGGGAATCCGCTGCATTTAACCTGCGGGTCGTTAAGATAACGGCCAAGCCCATCAGACTCGATGTGGTGAAATTCTGACACGGGCGAATTTTATTTTGCGGCGCGAAGAGAAAAGACGAGGGAAAGAAGAGGGAGAGGTCGAAGATTGGGCAGTGAAGAAGTGAACTCTTACGAAGAAACTTTTCCTCTTCTCATACATTTATCCGAATCTTATTCTTATTCCTCGGCCTGTGCGCTTATAAGCATCTGTGGGTCGCTTCCCAAATCTCAATATTTCTCTTCTTCTCTTATAACTTTCCTTATTTTTCCCCATTTCTCTTTCTTCCAGCGGACTCAGTCATCCCTTTTTCTCCTCTCTGAAAATCGACGATCCAGCTAAGAAAACCAACGTGGGAAGAATTAATACTTTTTTTCGGGATACGTCGAAAAATGTTTTTTATATTAAAAAGAAGAATTAGATTTTTGACAAATTGTTATTTCCGTTGAGAAGAATGTGTCCCCAGTATCGAATTACAGTCGGCTCGCTCAGGACCTATTTCTCTGAGGAGTTCCCCTTTAAATATCGAATTCCGATTTTTTATTTCTAAATATAAAATCCAGGTGGTGAAGCGACCGAGTGCAGGCTTGTCTAGAATCAGCGGAGCGAAGTGCAACCGTTATTATCAGGTGACTGTGCATACAAAATCGTAGATAATCGACCGTATAAATATTTATTAAGCTCTGAGTACTTCATTGTGGATTTTAATAAGTCGAAATACGATCGTAGATTTTTCTAAATTAATACATCATCGTTATCAGTTTCTGACGACAAATCTCATTTCTCATCATCAGTAGTAAACTAACGAGTAAGTACAGAAAATTCCAGTAGGTTCCAGAAAATTGAAACCAAAATCGGTGATTTATTTATAAAAGGATAATCGAATATAAATATGGGCAAAATTAAATCAGTGTTTATTCATTGAATAATTAATTAATGACTATCTTGGTACACTTATGACTGAATATGTTTATACAGCAATTTTCTAAATAACCCGAAATCTTTCCTCCATATATAATAGTTTATTTTCTCCTAAGCTTTGTTGATTATAAGATAAAGAAATGTGTGTTGAACTTTTTTATTATTTTTGTGATCTGATTAGATAAAAATTATGACAAAGTGATAGTCGAAGGTTCATCAACATTTTTTCTACAGTATTATAAAATCATTGAAGGAATTAAATTACAGGCAATAATGTCAATCAGAGGAAAATAAATAAAATGAATCGAACAAAATTTATCCAATTTTTCGAATATATTGAAAAACACTATGCCAATATTTTAGCATGTTTACGATTTAAAAAATAAGTGCAATACACCCTTAATCTGACACGTCCATTTTTTCTCAAAATAGAGAAATCTTTAAATTATACCATCGTATCTTTGGAATGGTACCCGTATGATCGGATATTCTGGCACGTCAATACGCGCAACGTGCACATTTGAGAGCACTTATATCGTAGCGCGAGTGAATTCAACAAGAGAGCCGGTGTGTGTTCCCCAAGGCCTTGGCGCTACTCAAATGTACATCACCCTCATCCTCGTTTCGTATCGTCGTCGATCCACACACGTAGAAATAGAGACTCTCACTCGCAGCGTTCTCGAGGATCCTGGCATTCTCGTTTTCAACGTCGTGTTTGCTTACGACAAATTTTTCAAGCTCAACTTTACATGCACCCGAGAGCCCGATGGAGTTTCATGCAAAAAGTAAAGACGAAACTTTCCAATTCAAGTGCCTTTCAACGTGTTTTTCATCTTTTCCTCGTCCCTTTTATCTCCGGTGTATTTCTCTCGTTTCTCTTTCCATTCTTCACATCGCATTTCGGAATCACATCTAAAAAGGGCGAATTCATCGTTGTAATTTCTCGTTGTACGAGCCTTGTTTCCCCGGTATCGTAAATCCACTTCAGTCTCAGACTTGATTTCTATGCCGCACGATCTTTACGCCTAGTGATTCCATTCAGAGATCCAACGGTGGGAGACTTTCGCGATAGGTCCGAAGCTTCATAATGTCAAGCTTTTATCCCAACTCGAAAGTTTCTCAGTCACGACGAAGCTTTCTCAACGTCGCTCTTTCGACCTGGTACACTTTTTCCTTCAGCATCTGTCCTTTTTCTCTTTTCTTACCCTCTTATACGTTTACGCCACGTGTGGATCGCACGAACTCTTGCTCGGAACTCTCAAAAGCTCTCCAATGCTCGATGCACCGAACAATTTATGTATATCTATATATAATATATTATATACTTATACATAGATAGATAAATACGTATGTACATATATTTGTGTCCCAACGATATAGTTTCTGTCACTGCTCTTCGTTGAGGAGCAAGCGAGCGAAAACTTGGCTCCGAGTTTTGATCGAATTACGAACGGCCCGAGGTATCATGGTAATTGCACCAAGTTACGGGGCCTCGCGCTCTTCGTCTCTTCTCATCTTGGAAGCTTGAAAACCAGCTCGCCAACCAGCGAGCTTCCTTTCCCAATCGGGCTTTGCTCTACCACTTTTCGACATATACATATACGTTATACATACATATATCTCTGAATCTATATAGATAGATATATGTATATACGTATATATCGATGCATTCAAGTTCCAGTCGTATCAGAGTACTCGATTCTCCACTTTCCGCCTCGAGCTCTTCGCCGAGTCCTCGAGGATCCTCGCCACAAATCAAAAGCCTGACCAGCGTCTCCGATGATTTTTCGCAAAAATTGATTCTCCACTTTGTTCGAAAAAAAAACTAAGCCCTGCGAAGCTTTCGAAAAACGAAGAGTCTTCGGAATTCGGTGGAAAGGGGAGAAGCGTAGAAAAACCGTAAAAATGAGAGTGAAAAGTTTCATGAAAATTTCTGAAGAGCTTCGACAAAAGAGTTTCAATTTGAGGAGCTTTCGTTATTTTCAAATCCCAATTGTGCTCAGGGTTCATTTTCGAGTCTCGTGCACTATATACCTGGAGCTTTTGAATTTTAAAAAAAGGAGGAAAATTTCTTACATTCTCGTAAGGCGTAACGAGTGTAAACAATGAAGAAAAATTTCAATGAGATCCGAGTATAGTTATTAGGATGATGGAGCTCGATGTAAATTTTACTCCTCATTTTCTATTCAGCCAAAAAAAAGTACAGACCGAAGATTCGCGAGAAGTACAAGAAAGTCAGAAAAGAGGATTTCTGCTATAAAATATCGAGCATTCGAGGAAAAAGACTTCCGGTGTTCGATTCGAATCTATACCGACGTCCTCGCTCTCTCCACCCCCCCCCCCACAACCCTAGCACGCTCTGCTCTATATAAACTTTGTACATAGATAAAAAATACATATACACATACGTATATAATGCACATAATATACTATATAAATATTGTATACGTCCACAGTTTCAGCAGTCTCTGCGTTCCTTTTCTCTTTCGTTCCGCAGCCTCGTATTTTTTCTCTTTATCCCTCGCTCTCGCTTTCTCTCTTTGTGCCTATAGTTCTGTTTTTCTCTCGGCCTCTCCGCCGTTATTCCCGAGCTTTTTCCCTTTGTATTTTTCTCCTATAACCTTCTCCTTCGTATTTTCCGTTTCTCTCTCTCTCTCTCTCTCTCTCGGGTCGCCCCTCCGTCCATTTTCCACCCCCTCGCTCTCCCTCCCAGCCCCGTCCGGGCTAACCCTCTGCATTTTCTCCTTTTTTATCCTTCTCTGACCCATCTCTCGGCTCCTTTGTTCCGCGAACACGCGTGACCGACGTTGCCCCGACAAGCTGCTCATAAAACACTTGAAAAACGAGGCACTCCGAACCTCTCTCTTCTTCACTCTGTTTTTTTTCTTCCCTCTTGTGTGTCAGTGAGCGTGTATGCTTAGGCTCTCCTGAGCCTTCCATACGTGTCCTGCAAAGGACGATGGTCAGCCTAGCGTACTACGCAGTTTGTGATGTATATACGCACGGACTCGTTTGCCGTCCCGGACCTCATTCGAATCGTATCAATCAGACCCTGCACTCAAACTCTTTTTAGAATATTTCTTTTTATTTGCCCATCTCGTTTGGAAATTTTTAATGAAATTGCTTCCGGGAGAATGATAACAGCGACGACCGGATCGGTGATCGAAATTTGTTTATAATTAGGAGTATTTTTCAAACTTAAGTAGATAAATAAAATTGTGGTTATTGATGATGTCAATATCTCGATTGGAAGGCGAGTTTCAATTAGTGTCATACCAGGATTATGGTCAGCCGAACGAACTACGCAGTTCGTGACGAACTCCGGACTCATCGGGTCCCAGACCTTCTGGACACACATTTCGAATCGCATCAATCAGACTCTGCACCCTCATTTGACAATTTTTCGTTCAATTTCTTCGTATCGTTTATAAATTTTTAACAAAAGTCACAAGATTTTATTTGAATTTAGAGAAAACATGTCGATTTGTATTGAAGACGATCAAAATCGTTATTTTTGTTTCTATCAATACTTTGACTACATGACGATAATCAGGGAGTCATCTATCGAATAAAGATTTGGAACGACAAATAGCAAGAATGGTACAAATAGGACAAAATTGATCTTATCACGAATTACACTGGAAAATCCCACTCTAATAAGTTCTTGGATTAAGCCAAAAGATGGATACTCAATTGACAAAACAAATGACAAAATTGAAGAATGAATGATGAGAGGAACATCCCAAAAATTCTCGACGATGATGATAAATTGCGAACGCTTTTCCATTGAACAATACGTCTAGTGGTTTTTTACGCAATGCGATGATTTTCACGTTTGACCCAGATTCTTTACGGCTTTTTATCAAGGAGAACCGAATGTTACGAGCGTTCCTACATCCATCATAGACCCTTAGTCACTTTTTCTGGAGAAAAGGTCATAACGGAGCGAGCGCAAAAAATCGGCGAGAGCTTTCGCGAAATCACGCAGCACAATGCTGCACCGCGTGGCGGGAGGGAAAAAAATTCGTTGTAATGCCTTTTAAAGTCGCGTATATAAGTTTACGAGCATAAAATACCACTCTGAGCTTTATTCTCTTGAAATTTTTTTTTCACTTTTCGCTTCCATGGTTCACTTCATTGGGCTTTTGCTCCTTAATCCTCGTATTTACGCGCTCTCGGTCCTGAAGATTTTTCGTGATGTACCCACAAATACATATCAAATCACGTTATTACGAATGCACTGCGATAATTTTTTTTTTAATTCTCATTTGAACTAAGCTTTGAAATAATAATAATCCCACTTGACATTCAGAAAGTTGAAAAATTGAAATAAACAAAGTGCTTTCGTGAAAATATATCATTTGAAAGCTTTCCGATTAAAATCCCTGGTGATGACTTTGGCTGATGAGAAATTCTCTCTGTTTCAGAGTTGTCCCGCGAAAGCTCTCGCCGGTTTGAAGAGTTCCGTCGAAAATTGCTGTTTGAAGGAAACTTTAATGCACCGAGTAAATGGGGTATAATATTGTATAGGAAGCTTAGAGAACGCGAGAGCTCGCAATCACTAATTTAGGCAAAGCTCGCATCCTGTGAGGATAAATGAACGCGGCTAAGCGAAGTGTGCGCGACGCGCAAAATAACACAGAAGCAACACACAGCTTTTGCGCGGTAAACCTCCGTTCTCTCAAATTATCCTCTCTCTTCCCTCTTTACTGTCCCCTCTTGTGAAAAGGCGCGAGGTTCCCTAATAATTTATGGCTCTCAAGAATGCTGAGGCCACATATGTATCCGCGTATTCGGAGCACGCGCCAGACACCGAAATCTTGAGCCAGAAAAGCTTTAAGAAGGTGAGAGACTCTCGCGAAAAAGCGACAAGCCATTTTCACCGAAAATAAGTCCTTTAAGATTATCCAAAAAGACGAGCTAGAGGATCTGCAAGAATCGTGAGTCGATGAAAAATATAATTTTCACTGTACGAGCGAGAATGTAAAAAAAAGGAAAAAAACAATGGGTGATTTTTACCCAAAATATTTATTTTGAGATTATTCAACGAGAAATTGAACAATTAGACAGGACGAACGTTCTTCCACGAGAATTACCAAAAATTTTATTTTTGCAGTTTTTTGAAAAAATTTATTATCTTCAAAAATCATAATACAAAGAATGATATATTTTTATTTATTTGTAAAGGGATTATGATAATACAGTGCTGCCGATTTTTTTGCGGATTTCATCAAGTATTCACAATGAAAGGCTTGTGGCTTAACATAATCCGAAAATGGTGAAGTAAGCCGAAACTCTGTGGATGATTATTTCCAAATTTCCCAATATTCCGCAAAATCCCTCTAGCTCCCTGCACATACTTTTAACTTGTTCAACGCATTGTTTAATATACGAAATCACACAAAGGCACATTTCATTCTCAGGCTCGCTCGGTGCATACTCGAAAATCCGAATCGTTGTAATTAAAGCTCGATTACGAGGACCCAGAAACGATCAAGCTCGTTAGCTGTCGTGCTGGAAACTGCCGGGAGGAGCGCGAACGCGTCAGAAACGCGCCTCTCGCTCGTACGGCTTCGGTTTTCACCCGCCCAGGCCATTTCTATTTAACGATCTTCAAACCGTACGATTTATCGCTCCAAGTCCTAACAAGTATCCGATTGAATAACGTGTACGAAAGCTTCCGATTACAGGACTTTCCAATTATCGACATTTTCCACATAAATTTCACCCTGACGCGTCTCTGCCGTCGAAGCAAAATTTTTATGACATTTTTGTTACCTGAATTTTTTATCTTTTTTCCATTACCACTTTCATGTGAAATTCAAAAGCCTTTTGGTTGAGAATTGTATGAAAATTAAAATATAAAAATAGAATAGAATATATATATTTATGCCTTGGTTCCCCTTTGGCAAGGAAGATATAAAATATACAGTAAATGTGCGTGTGCAAGTATCACAAGTATTTACAATGCGCGACGCAGCAAAATGTAACAAAAATAAAAAAAAAGTGAACTAAGCTTCGTATCAAGGAATTACAGTGAGCTATACATCATTAGTTCAGTGTAACGTTAACAATTTTTAATTTTAGTTTGACTTATGCACTATCCTGTACCAGTCAGTAGATGAGACCACAGACCCGTCCTGAAGGCCGAGAGACAGCTCAACATACGAAGGTTAGGTGGAAGCGAATGCCAAAAATATGCAGCCCCAAGTGCAAATGACTTGTGCAAAGTAACCGTTCGGTGATTCGGGATATGGAATGTAGGCCGACATACTTGACGCGATGGCTTTTTTGTAATATGAGCAGGTGGAAAAAGTTCTCGAATATATGCCGGCTTACCATCACGAAACAGTTTGAACATAAATAGACCTAGGAAGAACAACCTGCGATTTCTAACCGTTAGCCATCCCAATTTTCTTCTATACTCAGTGATACGTTCATCGCTACGTAACTGATAAATGAATCGGATACACTTATTCATCAGCCTCTCCAAAATAAGATTCTGCTCCACAGTGATATTATTGTAAACAATGCAGCAGTAATCGAAATGCGGGAAGATTAACGCCTTTACCAACATAATACGGAGATTCTCAGGCAACGCTTTCATATTATACTTCAAGCGGTAA
>JAPYYX010003074.1:0-12476 GCA_030522605.1 Cremastinae sp. B BG-2022a
ACCCCAAATTCGAATTCAGCGCGTCAAAATACATAGAAATAGGTGGGTCCGGTCAAAAGTAATCGCCACTTATTTTTTTTTGTGTGCCGGTGTTATGATAAATCAGTTTAAACTTAAGATGATTATCAAGCTCTTTTTAGATTTGTTTCATTAGTCGCAAAGAGATCATGAAAAATTATTTTTTGCAAGTTTTACTAAGTTTTAATTTCATTAGAAGACTCGCAAGTTTTTGAAATTGAGCATTATTTTTTGAGGAAAAAGTGCATAGTTACACACAAAAATACCGAGGTTGATAATTATTTTTAAATATTTAACGTTTTGGTAATTTTTTCTAAAAATTAATTCCAATTCATTTCCTCCATAATTAATTAAAAATCTTCTGTAAGATATTTGACATTTTATGAAAAATTCTGATCGCATTTGTCGTTACTAAATAACATAAAATAAGAAAATCTAAAAAATATTTATTAAAATTACTATCACGTTAATGCCAAAACGATTTCATGATCAGACTTTTGAAGAGTTAAAGAAATGAAAGTGTATAAACGAAATATTTGTTGGTAATTACTCATCTCATAACATGTCCAATTTGGATCACATTCAACTATAAAAATCGTTATTAAATTTCACAAAATTTAAGAAAATCTAAAAAAAAAATTTACTAAACAATTTTATCTTCATATCACCGTCACGTCAATGCACAAAACGATTTCATTATCAGAATTTTGAATAAATTAAATGACGCTTCAGATTTAGTTTTCATCAGTCAGTTTCAGTTAAACAGACTCAGTCTTAGATCGTACATTTAATCATCATCAGCATCCTGTTAATTTTTTTTTCTCGTTTACCTGGATCTTACCAGACTTTCAGATAATTCTACCGATTCCGTACCTTTTGCCGTCAATTTTTCCATTGTTGTCGAACGTGCTGAAGGCGTTGATAATAACGTCATCTTCATCCGACCCTGCTGTAACCATGCCAACGGGGCATAGTGAGTATCTTGGAAACGGTAGAGTGCACACAGACGTATAGGAAAAACATTTAGAGGTGGGCCAGGGTGGGGCGAAACACGTTCGCACACACACAAATTGATTAACTACGAATTTTTGGTGCTACACGATTACATGACAAATTACAAGGAATTTCATTTTTTTTTTCTTTCTTTTTTCATTCCAGGTGAACATGATATTTACGTTATTGGAAGAGATGATGTAATCTACGTTACCAAATGAACATCGTGTCGACGAAGATCCAAGTTATCCCCATACATGAATCACAAATCTTACCAACTTTTGGAATACGTGCTCGAATGCATTATTCTGACACTATTTTTCTAATAGGTACACACATAAGGGAGAAACACTGAAAAATTACAAATTACTGTAAATTACATTTTGATAAAGGATAATCAAAGATAATTTCTAAACAAAATCTTTAACGACGTGAAGGAGTCAAAATTACAAATTACTGTAAATCACATTTTGATAAAGGATAATCAAAGGTAATTTCTAAACAAAATCTCTTACGACCTGGAGGAGTCAAAATTACAAATCGTAAATCAAATTTTAAACATGGGGATACACAATTTCTATTAAATACTTTACGAAGTGGAGGAATCACATGTAAAATCTACAGATTGACAACAGTTTACCTCCAATGCTTCATCATCAACTACCCAAACGCGAAATTTTTTTTTTATACCCTTCCTTCATATTTCTTCTCATCTCTTTTTGTTTTATGCTTCATCATCAACTAGCCAAAGGTGAGATTTTTTTTCTCTCTATCATTTCTTCATATTTCTTCTCATTTCTATTTAATTTTTTTTCGAATTATTTTTTTTTTAATATTTGATCTCATTTCATTATCAGTTTTTTTTCTCTTTTTTATTGTAGAATTTCCCGGTATCAGCATTGGCACCATGACTCTAACGCTTTCGGTCTACACATCCGCGTGCACCCTACCGTCATGGGTAGGGTACAGGCTGGATATGTCTCTTACGAACCTCCGGACATACGAGCGGCGAACAGAGTTAGCAACTGCGTGAAGTTTATTGGTCCAGGAACCTCTCCGATCATCTCGTCCAATTCCTTGTCCGTGGCTAGACGACCAACCGAGTCGAAGGTCTGACGGAGATCCTCCTTGCCGATAACGCCGTCCTTGTCGTGGTCCATGAGTTGGAAGGCCTAGGATGTCAAAATTTATTCATTTTTATAATTATCATTTTTTTATTATTTTTTTAAAATTGTCTTTTAAGGATAGGCCCTTTATAAAAAATCATAAAAAATTGCTGAAATTTTGGCACATTATTCGTGAAATTTGGAAGAAAATTCAGATGAAATGGAAAATTCAGAAATTTGCTTTCAAAAATTATTCCAAACAGAAGTTTTTCTTCATATTTTTTTTTCTACAAAGTTTGTCTAAAACTTTAATTTTTTAAATTGTTAAGCAATAAATAATATGAAAATTGTTGATAAAACGTTAGCAAACTATCGAGTATCATTGTAAAAAAACATTATACAAAATTTCAATTTTCTAATAAAAAACAAAGGTTAAATTTTAACAATTCATTATAAAAAAGTAATTTTTGTCAGAGATTGTACGGCCCATACATCATTAAATTGGATTTTTATTAATTCGTTTTTTATATTTTTTCTAGTTTCGTATTTTCTGCACGAAGACACTGACCTCTTTGAATTCAGCGACCTGCTTCTGTGAGAACATGGAGAAGACGCTGGAGCCAGCGCGCTTCGCCTTTCGGCTACCACGGCTGCTCGCCCTCTCCGAGCGGGATTCAGGAGTCTGGGTCTTTGACTTTGCCGGCTCGGGTGCTGGTGCTGGTTCGGGTTCGGGCTCGGGAGCGGGAGCCGCCGCCGCCGCCTCCTCCTTCTTCTTGGGCTTCTTCTTCTTTTCTTTATCCGCCTGGAAGAACGAATCAAGATATCCAAAATTAATGACCAAGTACAATCATAAAAAATGAGAACATTCAAAACGCTGAAATTATCTTGGAACATTCTCCAAAATAACCGCAAAGTACATTTTCCAGAAAACCGACCATATTCTTCTACAAAATAGAAGTCATTCTTCGATAAGTCGGAGTCTTCTTCAATAAACCGGAAGCTAAATTTTTCGATAAACCGGAAGTGATATTCTCCAATAAACCGGAAGTGATAATCACCGATAAACAGGAAGTAATATTCTCCGATAAACCGAAAGTTATATTTTCCTAACCCCCTCTAGTCACACCCCCAAATAATAACGTAATAGTCACACGGGGTGTAATTCACCCCCCTCACTTTGGTGATTAAAAAATCATTCAAAAATTCACAAAAAAAAGTTTAAAAAAATTCTACACTCTATTTTCAATCTTTTTTTAAAAGACCGCGTCCATTATTTTTGATTCGCTTTATTTTTTATACAAACAAAAAATTGTCGAAAAATTTCGAACCGGAATTCGAAGTTGAAAATGGGCTGGGGAGTATTTTACCCACTGTGACTATTAAGGGATACGAAACGGAAGTTATATTTTTCTATACGAAGCAGAAGTTATCGGACGCCGGAAATTCGTTACGAAATAATCAGAGGCTTATCAACCGGTACCAACCATCGTAAACAACGAAAAAGAGTCCTCAAGCCCGAAAAATTATTCGTGAACAAGTTCCGTGGATCTCGGCTCGCGTTAGCAGCGGCGAACGGTGCGGAAATCGGTGAGGAGTCTCTTTTCCGCGGTCGCTTCTAATAATAGAGGAAAGCAGTCTTCTCGCCGCGAGGTGTAACGCTATCTCGCTCGAACGGGACGTATATAGACCGAGCACCCGCCACTCCGTTCGCTCTCGCCTCTCGAGTTACCCTCATTACGTAATCTTTCGTTCTCACTCCCCCTCCCTTATGGTCGCGCATTATATTTTTACATCCCGGCGATAATGTCGATGCACGCGACGTCGCGCATTATGTGCCCTCGCGAAATACGCCTCCCTTGTTTCGTTTTTGCCGATGTGCCAAATAATCTGTTTACTCGTTCATTTTGTACTAAATTTGAAGAGATTTTACTGAAATCTACATTGACGTCCAATCGTACTAATTTTACATTTTTTAATTTCGTAATATTTTTTGCTGTAACTTCAAAATTGAATATGTAATTCGTCTATTAGTTTCGCTTTTTTTGTTTATGTTTTTGTGGTCGTTTGCATCAGTTTCCTGAGCTTTAAATAATTATTTTTGAACGTTTGAGTAAATATAAAAAAATTTTTTTTTATTGTTTATGCTTTTGTGGTTCTGCATCACGAGCTTTAAATAATTATTTTGATGTTATTTATTGAACTTTTGAGTAAATATTTAAAAACAATTTTTTGGAGAATTTTAGATTATGTAGAAGTTTGAATTTTTGCCCTTTTTTTATAGTGGGAGACTCGATGAGCCCCGCCTTTAAGTTGATATTTTTAAATTTGATGATTTTGAAGAATTTTTTAAAACGCAGAAACGCAACGATCAGCGACTGCGAGCCACGAATAATTCATCTACCTTGGATACTCATCAACGAGGAAATTTATCGTGACATTAATATCCTGAACTCTCGTCATATTAAAATCCTCAATTTTCGTCATTCTGAAATCCTGACCAAGAGAAACTCGGAATTCGTTCAGACACTTCACTCGGAGATCCACATTTTTCCACTTCGCATTTTTCGCGTTTTCACACATTTTTGCAAATCATAATCGCCCGAAATTTTACGATTTTGCCGGAAAAAGCTTTCACCACTCGATTTTCCGCATGAGTTTCACAGATGAATATTTATTATTTTTCTTTTTTTCGTCTTTTCAGATTCGAACGTCTGAAGCTCCGAACGCTCGAGGGACAATTTTTTTTTTTTTTTTTCGATATTTTGGCATAATTCGAACACGCACGTCGATCGTCACGGGCCAAAAAGACGAAAAAAAGAAGAGACTCTACTTACCATGGCTACGGTTGGTTTCTAAGAGGATGGTACGAGATGGTTACGGGGAACCAACTGTCCAAGTGATAGAGGTGAACTTGTCTAAGTAACTTTCGGTTCTTCCTCTCCCACCAGGGTGTCCGGATTCCCCTACTTCGTGGCACCGAGAGCAGGGGCTGTGGTTCCATCGAGGAAAGCACTGACGCGCCCATCTGACCATATTTAGTGCGAGCCACCTCAAAATAGCGCCCTTACTACTCGCTCGAATTCGACTAAAACGGTTTGCCAGGGACTCGGCGTTTCTTCTCTTCATTCTCTTTCCTCCTACTCCTCTCCTTTTTCACCGAGACTCCGGGTTTCTGCTTCGGTAACGACGGAGCTTCCTCGAGCTTTGCGAGCTTACCATCCACATTTATTTTCCTCGTTTTTCTTTTGCTTTGTGTATTTGTCTCTCTCTTTCTCTCTTTCGTTCTTTTTTCTTCCTCGAAACCAGGAATATTTGAGTCAAGGGTGCCCCTCCATAGGAGTGACCGAGTCTTGCCGATTAGGCTCCGAATTACGCTCCCAGACTCCGGTTACGATCGCCCTTAACGTCACAACACACGGGATTTGGCAAAACAGAAAACTATCCTAGGAATTCTATCCAAGAACGAAAATGAAAGGAACAGTGTTTTTTTCTTTTGCTTTTGGTTTTAATTTCGAAATATTGATTCTAAAGTGAAGTTTAAATCCAGTCAGGAAAAATTTTGTTGCATGATTTTCTCTTTTAACACTTTCAGAAAAAAGTACAGGATGTTTTCTTTTTGGTCGCATTATTCAGATAATTTAATACTATGCGTGAGTTCAAAATGTGATGAAATTTTTTAAAAATGTTTTCCATGTGAAATATGCGGATATTGTTTTTTACATATTTCTATTTTTATTTCATATCCATAGAACGGTGAGTTACATTCTTCAAAGTAATATGTAACAGAAGAGTTACAGATTTTAATATAATTTGAAACTGGAACCGGAATCAGATATTGATATATTTTTCATAAGGTGCAAGAATGTACTTTACTGTTAAACTGGACTGAATTGAAAAATTCGAAGAAAGTTGAAACCTATTTAAAATTAGAAAATATTTTATCACAAAAAACCAAAGAAATATAATGTTTTTAATTTCTACATTTTTTTTGTGAAATCAAAAAATGTGATAAAATTTTATAAGAATGTTTTTAATGTGAAATATGCAGATATGGTTTTTTATTTCTATTTTTATTTCATAGCCATAGAACGGTGAGTTACATTCTTCAAAGTAATATGTAACAGAAGAGTTACATTTTTTAATATAATTTGAAACTCGAACCGGAAGAAGATATTGATATATTTCACTTTACGTAAAAGAATGTACTTACTGTTAAATTGGACTGAATTAAAAAATTCGAAAAAAATTGAAACTTATTTAAAATTAAGAAATATTTTATCTCAAAATTCCATATAAATATCATAATGTTTTGCATTTCTGTATATTTTATTTTCTTCTCATTGTCACATCAAAATATCCTTATACAAAATTTCACACTCATACGATCTAATCTAAAAACACTTCTCAAAATCTAAAAGTTAATTTAGTTCATAATAATCCAGTGAGCAAAATTTCACTGCAAATCACATAAACCAAATTTAAAAAACAACCACGAAATATCTTTATTGAAAATTATTTTTAAAAAAGTGATTTTGGTGTCAAGTTTTGGCCGGGTGAAATACAAAAAAATGTAATGCAGGCCAGCTTTGGTTTCGTAATACGGAGTCTTTGGTCTATGCACGTGGATTCCTAAAAATATATTTTTTCTCAGGCATTGGAGTCGAGCTCGGTGTTACGGTGCTGATTTTTTTTTTATCCAGAGATTCTCAACGTTGCGATGAAAATATACGCTGTAATGTTTTAAACAGCTTTTGACAGTATTCGCGAGCATCTGGCACAAGTGCTGAAGCAGTCGCTCCCGTGGCTCGTCGATCTAACCAATTTTCTCCTCTTCTCGATTTTTGTGCGCTTTATCGGTATCGTCGAGACTCGTCCCTCCTTATGTACGATTCCCAAAGCCAAAGCATTGTTCGTCACGCTTCTCGTTATCATTCGATATTTAATTTCCGGTACACTGTAAAAAAAGATTCTCAAATTATTTCTATTCTTAAAATCCTCTGTCCTGCGAAAAAACATTGAAATAATATTCTCACTTCTTACGAGGCGATATTTTTGATTCTGATTTGGAGCCCTCTTTCGGTTGTGACAAACTATTCGAGAATGCTGGTCCCGAGCTGAATATATATTTAAAATAAAATAAAAACAGACTAATTATGAATAAAATACCACTAATCACAGAACAAATTAAAATGAAAGTAAGAAAGTGAAATTAAAAATAATTAATAAATTATTAAGTAAAATTAAAAATGAAAAAAAAACATATATATTAAAATTTTCCCACTTTGAATTTATATTTAAAATAAAATAAAAAGAGACTAATTATGAATAAAACGTCACTAATCACAGCAGAAATGAAAATTAAAAATTGATTACTAAAGTTAAATTTAGTAAGTAAAATAAAGAATAAAGTAAAATTAAAGTAATGACGTTAAATTAAAAATAATTAGTAAATTAACAACTAAAATAAAAAATTAAAAACAATTTAAAATAAAAATAAAAACAAAGTGATAAAAAACATTAAAAATTTCCCACTTTTCTGTGTTTAGAGAAAGCGGAGAAACGCTGCGAGAGGGGGCAGTGACTTCGCTAAGGGCATCAGGAGTCGCGGAACGAAAACCGGAAGTTGCTGAAGAGTACTCGGATTTCGTGGGCTTCGCTAACGGGCCACGAAATAGGGGTGGCATGTTGGAACGTTGATTAACGACCTTGTTCCACCAAGTTTCGCCAGGACTCAAAGCAATCTCCCTTCGAAACAACAACAAAGAATGAAACTTCCTCTTTAAACCAGAAAATCAATTTTTTATTATCGACTATTTCGACAAAAAACAGCTGCAGAAATTCTCCTCCCAGTCGCAATGCACCGCGTATTTGTACGCGATCAAAATAATCCAAGTCAACATCAAATAAAAAATATTCACGAATATATAAAGATCTCTATGATCCTCGCTAGGACTCGATTCCACATCCATTTTTAAGCTACTTGTCCTGATCGGGTTAAAACTGCGTAAAAAAATTAAAAATTGCGAAAATTTGTACAATAAATTAAACAACGATTAAAGAAAATAATTCTTCTTTGTGTATATTTCGCTGAAGACTTCAATCGCAAACTCACCCGACTGGCTCATCGTAATCAGCGTCCATAGATCTAAAAAAATGAAAATAAACAGAGTAGAAAAAAATATTTTTTACGAGTATAATTGTTTGTAATTATTAATCTTAAACTCACGTCTCGTTGTTTTTTGGAACTCGCTGATTGTATGCTAAATTTGCTAAGAAATCTGACTCGATCACTCTTTTTCTCTGATTATATCGAGAACTGCTGAAAGAATAAATTTAATTTATTTATGTAATTTTTTGTATAGTGTATTTATTACTTATATTATCATTGTTATTATTTTATTATTATACAGCTAAGTGCAGATAAAAAGAAAATATTTACCGGCATTTTTTGCAGACGCACGTGGACAATTTGACGTTCGATTTATGCGTACAAACGTTCATTTCGCGCCTCTTTCGTCTGTTCAATCTTTTTATGATAATTTCACGATGACAGCGCCTGTAAAAGAGAGTTTTTAATATTCAAAAATTGAGACGTATAGTCGTTGATGTAAATTCATTTCGTGATTGAAGTTGTAGTAATTTTTATATTATTACAATGCCTTTCCCACGAAACTACCGATGCAGTGAATCGTATTCCACACAAATTTTGGCACACACTTAGAACAGAAATGACTTTTGATATAATCCACGCAGCTTCTTACTTGAACGCTCTTCCAAACCATTTTTTTATTTCCTAAACTATTTCTCAAAGATTTACGATCAATTTTTGTTGGTTTTTGCTCATATAGTGAAGGTTATGGCTTACTACTTTTTGATCTGAATCGGTGCATTGAGTAGTGCACGTTCATCGAGAGTATCGTTTGTTTTTTTTTCTCTGTTTGAGATTAACTTCGGTCCTAATTTTCGGAACGGTATATGATGTTAAAATTGGAGAAGTGATTTATTTTTATTACTTGTAATTCATTTTAATTTTTCCAGCTCAAATTATATAAGGGGGTTTACACCCAGTTGGCGGACGAAAAAAAGCGTGTTTTAAAATTTTTTTTTTTTAGGAAAATGATTGCAGGTTTCGAACTGTTTTTTTTTTCATAGTAAACAGAATATTTTTTATTATGTTTCATAATTTTTTTATTGTAAAAAATTCACAATTGGAACAGATATAATTTATTTTACAGATCGCTGTTCGGAAAAGGTCTTCCACGGTGACCACTTTAACTTCTACACCGATCATCAAAAATAAAAAATAAAATAGATTAAGTTTTTGTATCGTATTATCTAGTCTTTGATCGAAGGATTTCATGAAATATTAATTTTAAAAAAAATGGTCGGCGGACGAAAGTTAAAGCCTAAATTTTTGTGATAAAATCACTTCCTTTTCGTCGATTTAAAAAAAGTATGCATCGAAAAAAAATCCTTCGATGCCTTTTGATATAAAAAAAAGTATGCAAAATTTCAAGTAAATCGATGAACTCGTTTTTGAGATATCGTGGTCACCGATATTAAAAGAGCTGTTTCAAGAAAATTCTGAGTAGACGTAACCCCTTAAAGGGTTTATAATAAAAAAATTATGAAACATAATAAAAAAAATACTCTTTACTATAAGAAAAAAAACTGTTCAAAATCTGCGATCATTTTCCAAAAAAAATTTCAAAAAAACACGCATTTTTTTCGGCCGCCAACTACATGCAACCCTTTAATAATATTTTCAATAATTTTTAAACATTACGTGGACAAAATTTTTCTTCGTAAATTCACTACAAACACAGAAATAAAAAATTCTTTAAGATTTTGATGATCTGATGCAAAAAATGTTTTATAATTTATTTTTTTCAAATTCATAAGTCAGAGAATGCTCCTATGAGGAGAAACGGAGAACGGCCTGCCCAGCGGCTTTCCCCACTACAAAATAACAGTCCCATCGTGTCACTCCCACCACAGGTAGAATTATTCCTCTCGAGGTGGGCTGAGAAATAAGAAAGTAGAAAAATCACCGTTGCAGAGTGAAAGAGAGTCTCGAACGGCGCTCTTGTAGTGCGTTGTTTACTGAAACGTCGCTTCGTTCTTTGCTTCTAATTTTCTCGTTTTTATATTTCGTTTTTTTTCGTTGATTTGATCGACTCTGCTGTAAAAAAGGGATGCTGAGAGAATGCAGTGGATATTTTTATTTCTTCTTTCCGGTAAGTTGACGTAAATTTTGTTTCAAATCTTTCGAACATCGAACCAGATTGCGACAAAAATAAATTCTCATGTTCATTTTGTAAAAGTATTTTTTGAATGGCAATGAAATTTTTTTTGACTCTTTTGAGACTCGAATATTGTGAATTGACTCTGGAAATTGACTTGAAAATTGGAGTGAAAAACATTTTTTTAAGTAAGAAAAGGAAAAAAAAAAATTAAAAAAATGAATTTTAAAAGATCGGTGAGCAAGGATAATAATTTGAGGAATGGACTTTTAGTATCATCGGGAAGTGCCTTGAGGCTCGCAGCTTACATATCGTCCGGTGGGCTCCACGGTGAATTCAGATTCGAACAGAGAAATGAGAATTCGGTGAGAATTCGCTTAGGTCTCCAGACGACTCTTCAATATCCTGATCAACAATGGCTCTGGACAGTGACGAGGTTTCCTGTCGATTACACGAACGTGGAGGATCGCTGCGACGATCGACACCTGGGAGAAACGTAAATTGTGCAATTTTTTTTGACAAAAAATTCAAAATTAGATCCATCAATTTTTAAGGATGTACAGGCCGTGAATCGTTGACAAAAGTGACTTTTTAATAATGAATTGTTGAAATTTAAACATTGTTTTTTTATTAGAAAATTGAAATTTTGTTTTATGTTATTTACAATGATACTTGATACTTTGCTAACGTTTTATTAATAATTTTTATATTATTTATTGTTTAAACAATTAATAAACAAAAGTTTCAGACACACTTATTTAAACTCGATTTTTAACATTGTATGTGCCAATTGTAGAAAAAAAAATGAACAAATACTTTTATGTTTTGAATAATTTTTAAAAGCAAATTTGTGAATTTTTCATTAGTGACAACGTGAAATTGGAACGATTTGAGGATTAAATATCTGTTGAACCATTCAGTCGATCATTTCCAAATTTGGAAGAGAATTTTTAAACATATTCAACATATTCACAAATTTCCAGCAATTTTTTATGATTTTTTTCAAAGGGTCTATACATCCTTAAGAGATCATTATACAATTTACAAATTAAAAAAATTCCTAAAAGATGATTATTGAAATTATCAATAAATTTTTTAAAAGATAAACATTTTTTTACGCTCCAAAATATTTACCGAGCAAGTGAAGAGTTCAGTCTGCTGATGGAAAGTTAAAACATTTTCTCCATTTTTTTTATCCAGTCTAATTGATTTAACTGAACTCGTTGGACCCTTGGTAATGCCCGGAAACGAGACGAGTATTGTCGAAGTGCCTGATCTCAGGCTCACAGGATTAAAAGGTTTATGGGGCAAGGGATTGTTACTGGTCGACACTTATTCATCCCGAAGAATTTGCGCCTCGATCACGGTACAAAAAATTTTTTTATCATTCTTTTTTATATTATTTCTAAATGGAATTTTCTTTGTGGAAAGGCTTGATCTGATTGCGAGAGTCGAAAAAATTTCAGGTACTTGAAAGAAATGCAGAAAAAAATGCCGAGGCAAGATTCCACGGTCAGGTAGCCGGAAATGTCTGGTTCAGATGGCTGGGAGGCCAAGCTGGTGATGTAACGACGGATACCACGATGTACGTTGATCTTTACCACACGTCCAAACAAAATGTACTCCGGAGCGTCAATTTTACCGAGCATAATTGGAAAATATACGTCACGGACATATTTGACTCTGGAAAGGGTAAATAATACGTTTAAATAATTATAACAACTAGAAGTAAGCGAAAAAAAATTTTATAATTTCTCATGACCACAAGAAAAAAAATCTTAAAAATTTTTCATTTATTCGAATTGAGTGGAAAATCGTTTAGAAATTTTTTCCTACTGAGATATACGCCACGGACATATTTTACTCTAGAAAGGGTAAATAATGCGTTTAAACATTTATATATAGAAATGAGAAATAAGCGAAAAAAAATTTTATAATTTCTTATGGTTACGAAAAAAAATTTAAGAATTTTTTCATTATTGGAATTGAGTAGAAAATCGTTTAGATATTTTTTCCACTTAAGGTAGTTCTGTCATTTTTTTGTTTTCTTAGGATTTTGTTTAAATTTTGCACAAACCTTCTTTGATATAAACTGCATACGTGTACCAAATTTTAA
>JAPYYX010003075.1:0-14412 GCA_030522605.1 Cremastinae sp. B BG-2022a
GAGTTTTTTCTTCTTATTTCCAATTGGATTACGATAGTAAAAATTTTCAAATGTCACTAACTTTTGGTTGAGATTGTACGGGTACAACATCCTTAATATCGTGATATTTATCACGGGCTCTTATTGGGAGGTTGCGAAAAATGAGGATTTTCAAGAATAAATATCTTGATTTTTCAGTCGGTAACAGCCCCTGAAATTTTACACAGTTGTACACATGACATCAAAGAATGTTTCTGCAAATTATCGGTGAAATCTGAAGATAATTATTTCATGCAAGGAATACCTTAAGGTATTCCTAGCGCGAGGGGGGTATCGAAATTTTGATCTCGTTTTTTCTCATATTCCAAGTGGATTGAGCATTTAAGTCCATTAGGAAAAGTAATTGCGAATCAATTAAAGAAAAACATACTCAAAATTCAAATCGATCCTACGAAAAGTTTATTTGTTATATAATAAACAAAATCATAAAAATTTTTGTCTTCAGATTTTTGTAAACAATTAATTGAAGCTTCTTTGATGTTATATAAAAATGTGTGCAAAATTTGAATATGCTTCACCGACCGAAAAATCGAGATACTCGTCGTTGATATCGTGATATTTAACACGGGCTCTTATTGGGAGGTTGCGAAAAATGACGATTTTCAAGAATAAATATCTTGATTTTTCAGTCGGTAACAGCTCCTGAAATTTTACATAGCTGTACATACGACAACAAAGGCTGTTTCTGAAAATTTTCGGTGAAATCTAAAGATAAATATTTTATGCGAGGAATACCTTAAAATGCTGATAGACCTGATTTAGAAAAGTCGAGTGTACCTTGCACGCTGATAGAGTCCCGTTGAGAGGTCCCGTGCAAATGTTGGTCGGGTGGAGCGGGTTACCCTCCATACCGCGACGAAGAGTCTTGTCGAGACTACGTCGGCAGACATCGTACTCCAATATCGGAAGAACGGCGGACTGCAGATTTTCCGGACGCTCGGGCATTCTAGTTCGCCCGATGCTGCCCCAACCGGTCAGAACGGCGTTTCCTTCGTGCATACTCTCCGGATACGGAAGTACGATGCTCGAGACGAATGGATCTAACTCGAAAGGCCTCTCCAGTTTCATCAAGGCTATATCGTACGGAGCCACCGCCCTAAGTTTACATTTGTCTTTGATATCACATTTTTTCGTTTTTTACACTCAATATAAAATTCATTATTTTATTAATACAGTGAAACCTGGGTAAGTGAAACGTGGATAAGTGGGAAACCTCTATAACTGAAACTCATACCGAAGTTCTGTCACCTTCGTACCAAAATACCTCTATTAGTGGGACTGCAAAACCTCTATAAGTGGAATTTCATTTTTTGATTTTTTTCTATACTGACCGCTATTACTGGAACAGCTAAGATTTGTTACCTCTATAACTGGGACACCAGATGAAAATATTGTATATCTATAAAACGTACACCGAAAAAACGGATTCTTATTGTTCAATTACTCAGTAAGTATCCTCAGAAAACTCAAAAACATACTCAGAAGATTTTGAAAAAAACACTCTCTATTTCTCATATTACCGAAACCACTAAAAGCGATATAAAGCAATACAATTTCAATTGATGGAATTTTTTTTTATTTCGTTGAAAAAATAAGAACAGAAAAATGCGAACAGTGCTTCTCGCTAATTGCACTTTCTAAATAATGCCATTTATTCATATTCAGAATAACCCCTTGGATTTCCCTACTATTTTGTATACCTTCTTTTATATCTTTTTTACCACATCTCGAAAAAAAAATTTTCTAAGCAGGTTTTTTAAAAATAATCATGAATTATTTTTGATATTGACACCTCAATAACTGGGATAAGTTTTGTTTCAACTTCCATTAATGGGAATCTAGGTAAATGAGACACTAGCTTGGATATCTGGGAACCTGTAAATGCACTGAAAAAAAAGATGGCCATTTCCAATGAAATATTTAATTGATTCGTCCATATTTAATAGATCCAATGAAATATTGAATTGAACCAACTAATATCATTTTTTTCAGTGTGGGAAACCTTTATAAATAGGACAAAAATTCTGGTCCCTTAAAATCCCACTTACTCAGGTGTCACTGTATATCATTTCATTGAGTAAACTCAAAAAAATCAAGTGCATACATTTTAATAACTTACCCCGAATATTCCGGGTGAACGAAAGTAGTAACAACCTTTCGAATCTGTTCAGTGTCCTCCTCGATATGAAGATTGTACTTGCCAGCGTATGCGGAGTAGACTCCTGGTCTGTTGCGAGGCTCGAGGGTCTTGCAATGTCCAGCCGTGAGGATCCACTCGGGCTTCAGCAAGCTTCCGCCGCAGATGTGACGAGGTTTCGATCCTCCAGCCTTTGCGGCCCAATGGATCGAAACCTGCCAGGGATGCGCTCCTCTTTTCGCGGACTGACCCCCGACTATCCTGGTCGGCCTATTCCCCAATAACTCGATTTCAAGGCGAACCGCGGTCGCCGCTTCACTCATCAATATTATCAAAAGAAACATAACAGATCCCATTTTTTATCACTATTTTATTTCCCCCTCTCTCTCTCTCTCTCTCTCTCTCTCTCTCTCTTTTCCTCTATTTGATAAATAATATATTAAATTTTAAATAATGTTCACCAAATACGCAAAAAAAAACAAATCGCATAAAGACGAGATATGCAAGGTCGACGGTGCGTCACACGGTGCTAGAATGGGATCCTCTCGCGTATCGACGACTGTCAAGGTGTCTCGGGCGCGATCCGTCCTACTCGGGGCTAAGGTAAAAAAAGGAAAACTCGATTAAACCTGATTCCTGCACCCAGATTACCTTTAGACCGCGAACATGTACAACGAGATTAGGAACTCCTACTCTTTGTTACTTGATGGAGAAAGCGATTTTTTCCCTAATTCAAACCGCTTTTTTCTTTTGTTTTCCTTATTTCATTTTTTTTCATCAACAATCAACATGGAAGAATTTCTCCTCGCACTGCATACTCTTATTTATGTTTTCTCCTCTTCTTCTTCCTTCATTTTCGTCATCCGAATCATCGTTTCGATTGATCATGATGATGATGATTCGATGATCATCAATATAATGATAAGTTGTGGTTTTCGCTGTTTACGAATAATTCTTCGATAAAGCAATCTCTCTCTTTTCCGTTTTGCTATATCTCGAGTGTAATGATAATAAAAGATTATATCATTTTTTAACGCTTTTGTATTATAGAAATTCGATATCGAAGAATTCTGTTATTAGATTAAGACGGACTTGTTCATCTTTTATTCGGACACATATATGTACATATGAGTATGATCTATATTTGTGACTGCTGTTATCGTGATCCATTTTGACTTTGTCCTCCGAATTCTAAAAAATGGAAAATATCAATCAACGTTTGATTTATCGAAGCTCGTGTCAATCGTATTAATGATGCGCCATAAATAGATGACGGGCCGTCCATTGATGACGAGATTATGAGTTGTTCTTGATGTTCGTCTCGATCCAGTCGACGAAATGGGAGACTCCGACGTACACCGAAGGCGCGTCCGAGGAACCGCACGGGAAAACTCCCCAGGACACGACGCCGATGAGTTCCGAAGAGCCGGAAGAATTCTTCCTGATGAGAGGACCGCCCGAATCTCCCTGTTAAAATTAAAAAAATGAAAAAAATTATGTTTAGTCAGCAAAAGGGTAAAATTAATGAAATAGAAAAAAGGAGACTCACGCTGCAGGCGGCCTGATCACCGGTGAAAGATCCGGTGCAGACGTTCGTCTCGTGCAACGGCGAGGGTCCGACGACGGATTCCAGCGTTGCGTTGCAACTGTTGAGATCTACCAGTGGCAAAAGAGCTCTCTGCAATATCGCGGGCATTTCCTTTCCGTTCGCCGAAACAGCTCCCCATCCGGATAGCGTGCTGTTTCCACTTGGTACTTCACCTGATTTTGGCAAATTTATCGCGCTCACTCCGCTCTGATTGAGGGAGAGGGGCGTTTTTAATTTCAGAAGGGCGATGTCGTATGGAGCGACACCACTGCAAATGAAAATTCGTTATTATTACTTGTATATCATAATAAATATATCGTTCATTAAATATTCATCAAGGATATTTAATGAGAGTTCGTAAATGATATTGAGATATTTTTTCCTTACCCTTCATATTTTTCGTGAACGATTTTAGTTCCGACTTTCGCTTCCTGTTCCCCGCTCTCTTTTACTTTTATGTTATATTTTCCGGCCTTGACGACGACACTTCCGAAAGACGGAATCGCTTTGACGCAGTGTCCAGCTGTGACGATCCACTGGCTGTTGATGATCGAACCGCCGCAGAAATGTTGCAACCCGATGATCGGTGGTACGCCCCATTGCAGAGAGACTTGATGCGGAAATTCGCCTCTTGCCGAATCTTCCCCGCCCACGATTCTTCCCAAATTATCGCCCAAGCGTTTGAAGCCCACCCGCAACTCCGGTGCTACAAATTCACGGATAAATATACACATAAAATATATTTTTCGAGTTATTTAAGGGGTTACATTTAGTCTTCGGCCGGAAAAAAAGTGAGTTTTTGTGAATTTATTTTTGCGAAAACGATTGCAGGTTTCCCTCTTTTTTTTTGTTTCATAGTGAAAGGTATATTTTTTGCTATGTTCCATAATTTTTTTATTATAAACCCTTGAAGGTTTTAGGTCTAGTCAGAATTTTCTCAGAACAACTCTTTCAATATCGGTGACCACGATATCTCAAAAACGAGTCGATCGATTTACTTGAACTTTTGCATACTTTTTCTATATCAAAACGCAGTCCTTGATCGAAGGATTTTTTTTTTCGACGCATAGTTTTTTTTATGTCCTGGAAAATGAAGTGATTTTTTCGAAGAAATTTAGACTTTTACTTTCAACCCCCGACCATTTTTTGAAAAATTAATATTTTATCAAATTCTTTGATCAAAGACTAGATAATACGATACAAAAACTTAATCCATTTAGTTTCTTATTTCTGATGATCGGTGTAGAAGTTATAGTGGTCAACGTGGAAGGCCTTTTTCTGGACAGCGGTCCGTAATAGTACATTGTGTACCGCGGAGACGAGCAAGGGCGAATTATAACTCCGCGCGCGATGTTTACAAAACGAGGCGAAGACGAGTGTTGTGAACATCGTGCAAGGAGTTTATGAGCCCTCGTCTCCAAGGTCCACACGATAGTTTATATACCAAGAGCGTATTTTCGTGCTTGTGGTATATAAAATATATTATATCTGCTCCATTTGTGATTTTTTACACTAAAAAAATTATGAAACATAGTAAACAATATACCCTCCACTATGGAAAAAGAAACAGTTCGAAAACTGCAATCATTTTTTCAAAAAAAATGTAACCCCCATGACTAGATGTAATCCCTTAATCATAAAAATGTAATAATTAAATATTGATATTTTATTTACCTGCTTCGCTCGCGAGGAAGATGATGCTGAGCACCAGGAGATATTTCAACGTCATTTTCGCGTTTGTGAAATCTGATAGATCCAGGTAATAAATTCTACCCGCTTTTATACTACACGATGCATCATCCCCTCTTGCGCTAGCTCCTATCGATGATAAAATTGATTAATGCGCAGCGGACGAGTTTCTTCCGGCCAAGAAGCGTTTTTCTCACATTTTTACCGCAGTCATGCTCAATCCTCTTCGATAATATTATTAATCTATGTATATCATATCGTAATCGTCAAGTATGCGATACCTGGATTTTCCCGTCTTATCATCGATCGACTGTCGTGTCATGAATGACAATAAAAATCAGAAGCTCTCGATCTAGGGCATCGCATTTTCTACAACCGCCCAGGAAGGAAAAAATAAACCAAACTATCAACAATTAACTAAAGCGTGTAAAAATGATCATATATTTATTAATATCCTTATTCTCATTTACATATTCGAATTACATTGATTCAAGATGTTCTTTATCGATTTTATAAAATTCACTTTGAGATCTTAATTTTAATTGTCGTTGTTAAGTTTGTGTTCTATCCAGTTGACGTAAGAAGAGACGCGCGTGTAGACGGAAGGTGCGCCGTTTCCACACGGATACGCTCCCCAGGAAACAATTCCAACGAGTTCCGGAACGGCGTCGTCGTCGTATTGGACGAGAGGACCGCCGGAATCACCCTGTAATATAAAATAATAGACGATAAGTCGACAGTCAATACGGAGAATAACGGTGATGTATAAGATGATATATGATATATAATAATGATATATATGATATATAATAATGATATATAAGATATATAATAATGATATATGATGTATAATAATGATATATATGATATATAATAATGATATATAATATATATAATAATGATATATGATATATAAGGAAAAAAATTGAGAAAATCCTGACCGAGCAAGCGGCGACGGTAGCGTAGAGCGGTCCGGTGCAGAGTTGAGTACCGAAAAGTTCCGAGTCACCGGGAAGTTCGTGGAGAGCGTCGAGGCACTTCGCATTGTCGACGATTGGGACGGTCGCGGTCTGGAGGACGGTCGGATACTTCGGGATGAGCTTCTTCGAGATGGAGCCCCATCCGGAGAGTACGGTTGTTCCCGAATGAACCTTTCCAGCACGTGGTAGTTGAATCGGTTTTATGATGTCGTTCAATACCAGAGGCGTGACGAGCTTGAGGAGGGCGATGTCGTGTTGAGCGACTCCACTGGATTTTTTAAAGAATTTTAATTTATTATTCGAATTAATGTTAACAAGATTTTGAATTCGAAATGTGAACCAATGAGCTTATATTCAAAGCGATATAATACGAAATAAATACGTTCAACGAGCGAACGAAAATTAAAGGTGAAAAGTAGTCGCGGAAGGGATCTCGAGAGAGACGGTCGAAACCGAGTTCGAGTGACCCAACCTGAGGTTGTAGCCTCGTTAACGTTACTAAGTAATTACCGAGATAATAAGTGCAATTAATTTTATAAAATATCCCGAGTCCTGGCAGTTCGTCTAAATCCTAACAAATGAAAATTATTTAAAAAGAAATATAAATATTACTCCAACATCAACCCTTAGCGGCCACACTTCATCCAGGCCACATAGCGGCCACTGGGAATAACTTTTGTTACCCCACGTTAAAAAAATTTAATTGTACACTATTTGGAGATGTTTTTAAACTTTTAAGGTGTTTCGGTACATAACCGTAATCACTCACACTTCCAAAAAGTTACGTAATCCTTATACGAGGTCATGCTGACCCCAGACGATTTTCAAACGCTCTGGAATTAATTGTATATACGATTTCAAGTTCGAAAAATTCTGAGTCCATGTTTACTATATATACTATATAGAAAATGGAAAGCTTGTAGTTTTAAGATATAAATTTCATTTCCGGACCTATGAAAAATTCTGGAAGCTAAGCTCGCTTTTATTCAAATTCAAATTTTTAAAGTTTATATTGGGGTCAATTTGGCATGTGTAAATGATTAGGGATAAGCGACTATGATCAGAATGTGATCATATCAGAATATCAGAAGACCTTTAATTCCACTTTTTCTAAGCCTGGGGTAACTATTTACGCCCAGTGGTCGTTAAGGGTTAATGTTAATAGCCATAAATAAATCATTAAATACTTGTATTTTAATAACACATAAACTACTTGCCCTGGATATTGCCAGTGGACCACCTTGAGCGCGACGCCAGAAAATTGTTGTCCATCTTCCCTCTTATTGATTATGTGTTTTCCCGCTTGGACTCCCATTTTTCCAAAAAATGGGAGTTCGGTAACGCAATGACCAGCGGTCAGAACCCATTTTTCGGTCAAAATCGAGCCACCACAGACGTGTCTGTAACCCAAGAGCGGTGGGACGCCCCAGACGATCGAGACCATGTAGGGAAATTGATGCGGTGGAGCCTCATGGCCGTCGGTTATGCGGACGTCTTGTCCGACGCAACCTGGACGAATCGACGTTGAAAATTAACACTTGATGATCGATGCTGACGAGTCTAGTAGAGTGAAAATATAAGTCGTTTTATTTCTTACCGTGGGCGAGGAGGATCGAAGCAAAGCCGAGCAGGAACCACATTCTGTCTCCCGAATCTCAACCAATAAGGTGCTCTGTCCTTTTTATAGAGGCGCCAAATTTCGGACCTATTATCTACTATCGTTGAACGATAAAAGAAACGAACGAAAACGGGAAAGGTTGTCCAATAAAAAAAAAACAACACACTTTGATACGATAAGATTCGTTTCTGGTCATCGGCTAAAATCTAATTCCTCATTTTGACTTATAATACCATCAAATGGAATTCTTATCGATAAAATAATAAAAACTTTGGACTCGCCCGTTTTATCTTTTTTTAAGGAAAGCGGAAACTGGACAGCATTTGCAACCTTCTATCTTTATGCGAAACAAGTATTTATAGATGCAATAAAAACCATTCTCGTGGAAAATTTTCCCTTTTGAAATCGACTTTTACTGAATAAATGTGATGCAATCGAGTGACTTTTTCTTATCGAATTTTTTCTTCGATACAAATCTCAGCGATTGATCAAGATCGACTCGAATAGATTTTAACGAAAGAACAGTTTTGCTTTATCAAAACATCATTACACTTTTTCGTCACATTCTATATTTGATAAAAAAAATCGAATGGTATAAAGATTTTGTTCCGCGTCTTGCGAATAACGACGTATAGAAAAATAAATGCGAAATTGTATATAAAAAATTATTTATTATTATTTACATGCATGGATATGTATATGAAATCAAGTTCGACTGGTGATAATGCGTGCCATGGTCCGAATTCCCGTCCAAGTTTCGCGAGCGGTCGGAATAATGAGATTAGCTGGGAGCAAAAATCCGTAAGTTCCGCGATCACGAAGTTCGAGAGTGTAGGCGTATTTTATACCCGCAACACCTTTCGCCCAGTCGTCGGAAGCACCTGAAAATCGTAGTGAGCATCTTCATTAATGATGATGATGAAAATAAAACAATTATGCATTATTAGTAGGGGAAGGGGGGTGGGGCAAAATGGGCCCCCCCAAAAAAATTTCAACGTCCATAAATTTTTGGAGGCCAAATGGGGCCCTCAAAAATTTTGACACTCAAGTGTTTAGGAGATAAAATAGACTGTCGAGACTTTGAAAACCAACAAGATATTTTGCGCCAAACGTGTTAGTAAAATTTTCGTTTTAGGAAAGGCTCTACACCAATCTCGTCCAGCCGTATGATTTTCAAAAGGATACCATTTTTCTCTGCTAACTGGTATACAAGCAAACATAATTCTTTTGTAATCAACCCGGACAATCGACTCTCTTGTTTTTTTAAATATTCCACAAGCTCTTTTTCTTGGGACGACCTAAAAACTGTCTCAATACTTCCTAAGCCTACAATAAAATTAATAAAATTACAATCGTTGACAAAAAATAAAAATTGCATCCAGAATCTGTGAATTCATAATCACTTTATTAAGATTACGGTACGTTCAGATATTCGAAGAATGAGCCTGCGCCATCTATAAAACCAAATGCTTTGGCGCAAAAATTCGATTATTTCGAATTCAGTAAATAGTAATTAAACAAAATACTTTGAACTGAGTAGTTATAACGTCAAAATTTTCACTATCAACTCTCGTTTGTACCAAATAGAAAATAAAAAAATTCAAAACATAAAATAAGTGAAAAACATATTGAGTTTTTTAGGGGGCCCATTTTACGCCACATCTCTCGATTTATTAACTTCGATAAAAATAGAAAATCATCACCATAAAATTTACAGAACGACAAACAAAAGTAAAATAAGCTAAAAAACTGAAATTATAAAATTTTTTCGAAGAGGGCCCATTTTGCCCCACATTATCAACTTTTTTATTGTTAACGAACAAAGCAAAGTAAGGTTTAATTTTTAATAAGAAACTAAAAAAAAGTAAAACCAATTCACTAGACTTAGGATTTTAACATTTTTTTCTTAGGGGGCCCATTTTGCCCCCCTCCCCTATATTTTATTGAACAAGTGATAAATGTACCTGAGGTCGGATACAAAAGATCCGCGGATGGACCGACTTTGTAATTGGTTCCGTGAATTTTGACCATAGCCTTGGCCGCTTTTTTCGCTACGCCGAGGAGATCCGCGTAATCATCTGGGCGCGTCCTCGTGTGGCCCCACGGTACGAGCCACATTTGAGAATACGAATGCAATGTCAAGTACAATCTTGACAAAATCGAAAAAAACGAATTTCGATTACAAGAACGAATTAAGGAGGAACAATTTTTTATGAATGAAAAAATATGATCAATGAAAATCAATAAACCTGATATTTTCTCGATTTTCCATGATAAAATTGGACATAGCTCTCGTCTCCGGCTCAGAAAAGGCGTTTGGTCCTGCGTAAGTCTCGTGACAGGGATCACCACTTGCTCCACTCTCCTTACCTTCACCCCAGTGATAGTCAAAATTTCTGTTGGGATCGACACCCTCGCAACTCGACCAGAGCCACCTCGTGTAGTGAGAGACCAGATGATAAAATCCTCCAGGTTTATATCTAGAAAAAAAATTTCATTTCTTCCTTTATTAATTATTCAGGAGCGATAGAAATTTCATTCATTGTATTCGATTTTTAAACGACGAACCGAATGGTGCTAAAAATCAATGGATTCGGTATATACCAATAATTTTCACCATCACCAAAGACAAATCCTCGAAAATTGAGAAGGAGAAAAAATTAACATGGATCCAATTATTCTTGAAAAGTATACGAAAAGTAAAAGTATGAGAGTAATTCAGCATATGCATCTCAAGTATCGATAGTACTATCAAAGAAGAAGAAAAAAAACGACGATACTCGGAACAAGTGGAGAATAAGTGGATGATCGTAGATAAGCCGCGTGAGTGCAGATTTTTACCTCGCCTCATCGTTGTCGTTATCCGCATGATTGCTTCGCGTTTTGCGCCACAAACGATCTCCGGTGTGACTAAATTCGTAACCATCCGGATTTACAACCGGCATCACCATCCAGTCGCTCATTTCCAGGAGCTTCGACGATGTTGAATTCTTTTCTACCAATTGGCTCAAGATGTACGTCGCGACGGCTGTTCCGATCCACTCTCGCGCGTGCATCCCTTCAATTATTCATTATTCCTTTTTACGATGCAATAACCCGCAAAAATCACCACTCATTATGTTCAATCACAAAATAAAATATTTATCTCCAAAAATAATACTACAAGACACAGAAATCAATCCAGTAAATGAGGCCAAATATCTTGGTATAATAATTACTATACCAAGATATTTGACCTCATTATAATCGACAACAAATTAAACTTTTATAAACATCTTACCAGTAAAAAAAAAAAATCCAGAGAGCTGCACATTTTCCGAACATTACATACAAAAATAATATCAAACTAAAAGAGACTACCAAAATCTACAAAAGTATGTGTGGCTCAATTCTAGTGTACAGTCACCCAATTTTTTAAACTGTACAATCACAGCCAGAAAAAAATAAAAACAGCTGAGACAACGTCGCTGAGGAAACTCACAAAAATTCGCCATCCCTCAAACCCACTATTCAATCCGAAAAATTCAACATTGTATGAAATGACCAAAATTGCACCAATATCGAAAAGTGCCTTTCAAAATTATTCGCGAATAGACAATTAGACGACTTAGCTGAATTGTGCTCAAATATTCCACACGAAACAAGGCGTCGTTTCAGATATTCACGTAACACCATATACGAAATATTAAGAAATGTGAAGGCACAAACATAAGAATTTTGTCGGATAAAGGCGAGAAAAAGAAAAATATATAGGTATCAATGTATAAAAAATCCCGGGCTAAATGACCTATGTCGATGGCCCATTCACACATAAATGTGTTCTAGAAAAATGTAATCAAATGAGACAAAAATGTACATATTGTAAATAAAAGCATTTTACTACTACTACGATTTAATAATTTATACTTTTATAATTATTTTGATCAAAGCATGAAATACCAGCGTCTATCCAAATTGTTGGCTTGGTCGTTCCATTTTTTGTCGGGCCGCTCGAAATTTTCACCACCTTCAGAGGTTGTCCTTCGAAACTGTGACCAATGGTGATCAATTCAACGAGATGGGGGTATCTGAACGCCAAATATTCCAAATATTTCAGGATTTCTGAAAAAATAAAATACAAGAGAAATGTTGATGATTATTTCTACTCTGATGAATCTCGGTCGATTTCCTTACATATTTCACAAATGATAGAATTACCTCCGAAACGATGATAACGCTTCCAAGTCATCGGGTGGCCTTGATTGTTGAGAAGATCATCTCGCTGCTCTTTCGATACCCTCGGATTTTGATGCGCTATCATTTTCTGTATTAATATGAAATGAAAAATTATAATAACAATAAATTCCTCTTTAATCCCGAATAATCGAGTTCACCATTCCTTTTAAGGTATTCCTAGCGCGAGGGGGTATTGAAATTTTGATCTCTTTTTTTCTCATATTCCAAGTGGATTTAGCATTTAAGTCCATTAGAAAAAGTTATTGCAAATCAATTAAAGAAAAACATACTCAAAATTTAAATCGATCCTACGAAAAGCTTATTTGTTATATAATAAACAAACTCATAAAAATTTTTGTCTTCAGATTTTTGTAAAAAATTAATTGAAGCTTCTTTGTTTGATGTTATATAAAAATGTGTGCAAAATTTCAATAGGCTTCATCGACCGAAAAATCGAGATACTCGTCGTTAATATCGTGATATTTAACACGGACTCTTATGGGTGGTTGCGAAAAATGACGATTTTCAAGAATAAATATCTTGATTTTTCAGTCGGTAACAGCCCCTGAAATTTCACACAGTTGTACATATGACATCAAAGGAGGTTTCTACAAATTTTCGGTGAAATCTGAAGATTCTACAGTCTGCCCTCTCAATAAGCCCGGTTCCCCGCTTTCTCGAGCTCGAACGTTCCCCCACTCTGACTCAGAATTCGAGCTCGAGTGGTTTCGCGGACGTACCTCTCATTAAGCCCGCTCAGTCTATAGAGTCTAAACTACATAAATCGTGACTTCGGGTAGTCGACAACAATGTAAACACTGGCCAAACAAGCAAAATAACAGTCCCTCGAGCGGCCGGGCTTACTGGGAGGATCGGAATCCAAAAAGATTGAGAGAGACAGAGCAAGTCAGCGAGTGCGAAGTAAGCGCCTGATGGGAGTAGTCGAATTCTCGTAAAAACTCTTCCCCTTGGAGGCTTTGGCGGACTTATTGAGAGGGGGGACTGTATTTCATGCAAGGAATACCTTAACAAAGGTGCGGCTTACGCGTTTATTTATACCTGAAGATCCGGAATGAGGACTGTGAAGTCGATGCCTTTTTCTCGCAAAAAATCTTTCACGTCCGGGACGATGTCCGGCGATACGAGAATGTCCGTCGATCTACTTTCCGTAATTATTGATTTTCCGTATTATTTTATTTAGCCAACGCAATAAGTATATTATATTATACCATAAAATGTATTCCACGTCGCGTAAAATTTTGCTTTTGTTCATTTTAACCTGTTACTCAGCGGCGGATTCCAAAAACGTACGTCCTCTGCCTCGGAGTCCCTCAAGTCCGTAATGTCCTTGAGCTGGCTCTTAGTCACAGGATTAACTCTTATCAACTGATGACCTCTGTAGCTGACGCGATCGGTCATGGGGGCCGATGTGCTCTTCGGACCGGTACCGATGACGTTCTTTACGATCGAGCTGAACCCACCGGCAACGACGTCAAGCACCGACTCCAATAAACCGGTAAAAGAAAATTCACGCTCTCTCGATCCTGATGGTGATAACCACCTTTTCCTCAAAGGTTCACTCGTTTCGTCCTTCATTCCCTTTCCCATTGCTCCATCGAATCTCATATTTGACCCATTTTTTAATCTGTTCGACGAATCAATCATTCATTCATTTCTTCCTTTTTCCTTCTGTTTTTTAATATTCCAAAGAAGTTCACACAATTTTAAGTATTGTTGAAAATAAAATTACATATTAAGATAAATATCATATTAAGGATGTTGCCCCCATACAGTCTGTTCCAAAAGTTAGTGACATTTGAAAATTTTTACTATCAACAAATAAATGCTTTGCAACTAAAGAATATATAATATGTTATTTAAAAAACGTATTTATCATGTCGCGTCACTAACTTTTGTCCGTCTGCTGCCAACTTTTAGAAAAAAAAATATATTCTGAAAAAACATGAAAAAAATACTGATGAAACTGATTAGAAAGAAAAATGATCTTTTTTTCGATGTCTTATATTAAAAGTAGGATAAAAGTATTTAGATTATGTTTATCAAGAGATTTTTGGTTATTGCTGTTTTTATATTGGTACTCATATATAGATATATGTATAGTGGTCAGGTTAGACTTTTCGGTCTC
>JAPYYX010003076.1:0-15651 GCA_030522605.1 Cremastinae sp. B BG-2022a
TTTTTGTAAAAAACTAATTGAAGCTTCTTTGATGTTATATAAAAATGTGTGCAAAATTTCAATAGGCTTCACCGACCGAAAAATCGAGATACTCGTCCTTAATATCGTGATATTTAACACGGGCTCTTGTGGGAGGTTGCGAAAAATGACGATTTTCAAGAATAAATATCTTGATTTTTCAGTCGGTAACAGTCCCTGAAATTCTACACAGTTGTTCATATGACATCAAAGGATGTTTCTGCATTTCGGTGAAATCTGAAGATAATTATTTCATGCAAGGAATACCTTAATTTAATTTAAAAAATACCAATACCAATTTAACTCAAAAGGATTTCTCGATTAGCAGAAAAGAAATTTATTTCAAATTTTTTAATAAAAAAATATTTTTATTGTGATATAAAAAATAGATAAAAATTAACTTCATTCTTTTTTGCGTCTTAACGGGATTGATGACGATCGTAATTGTCGATCTTGATGCTCGAGGATCATTCTTAAATCTCCGGTAATAGCATTTGTAGTTACAATGGAGCTGTATACAATTCGCATGAAAATCTCGCATTTTTTTCGCGTTACCGTAATTCCGCGGCGTTCCCTTTTTTCCCAACAATTAGATTTGTTCGACATTAACAGTGAAATCAAGTTCCTTATTTAAGAACTCGTTGCACGTAGCGCAACGCGCTCTTAGGAGCAATTGCAATCATGAGGTGTTTTTTTTTCCACGAGCCAAGTGGAGCAGTGAACCCGAGGAACGCGCGTACGAACTTGCTTGTTGTGATAAAATTTCTACTTGCGCTAGATTTTCCACATTACTCACGATTTTTAATATTTATAAACATAAATAGAGCAAAAAAAACAATGAGGAAAGCAGGAATAAAGGAATAAGGGATATGGAATTGGGATCTGTAATAGCCCTGAACAGGCATACAGCTGGAAAATAACAAAGAGAGTCATCGCGATACAGCTCGCGAAGATGAACTTCGAAGAATAACTCGCGAACGTTTGGAGGTTATATTATGATTATTGGAATTTTTGAGAGTAAATAAGATGCTGGACGTATCACGAAAAAAACGACTGTCGCGCCCTCCGGCGCTACGAAATTCATGTCATCGTCGATCTTGATGAAATTATGGACGTTACGATCTCCAGTGCACTTGATTTATTCTACGCGTCTTTCTCTTTCTCCAATCGAGAGTAGAAAGCATCGTTTTTCCTGGATCGGTTTTACACTCCCTGTCACACTTTTACTCTCACGAGTATCGGCTTTCGGTTTTACCTGATCGTATTTGTGGTCTCGGGTCAACGTCACGAATTTTTACGATGTTCGTCTGATTAGTTCCGAAACTGTCCGTTTCCCTTTCAAGGAAATATTGATGGTATTTTTTTTCTGCAACGTGGAGATTGCGATAAAAAATTTAACACATCGAAATATCGTTAACGGAACATCCCTTGCAAAGTGTCTTTACTCCCGTTATACGGTATAAAACTCTCAATTTTACAACGCAGTTATTCTTTCGTGTCAGCACACTTTGATTACAATCTTTCGTTCGCTTGATCCACGCTAGCGAGCGATTCTTTTTTTCACGGAACGATAATCATTTTTCATCACTGGCGAAATATATTGTGGCTTCGCGAGTGTTTACAAACGCTTCGAGGTGTACTTTCAAATTTTGTAAATAACACGGCTGCAATCAAATAAATTTGATAGTTTCATCGTTCCATCTTTTGCCACCTGACGACCGAGAAGTCTTGTACTCATTGTCAGTGATAATTCTTATATTTTTATTGCATAGTGGAAGTACTGAAGTTATTTGTACTAGCTTGAGTATTTTTGAAGTCTTACAAATCGTCTCCCAATATGAAACAAAGTACTAAGAAGATTCGCGAATAATTCAATCTTCCGACAATGGATGGCAGAGTAGTTCCGGACAAACTAGTTCAATTTTTTGACACTACGTCGCAGGTCAGTCGTACAAAAAAATCGTCGTACCGTCTAACGAACCAACAAATCGAAGACCATGTTTTTTAGCATCAGTTTCGCGCGGTAAAAAATGTAAAAAGGGTGTGCGAAAAACAATGGATTACGGACACTCGAGGCGTTAAAACTCACGTTGAAAGTTTTTACGGATAAGCCCGATTACGACTGTGTTCGTGGGTTGGGCGCAGACGGAGGTCTCATTAGGAGAGGCAACCGAGCTCAAAAGTCGCGATGCCGGAATGACAGGATGGGCAGTCATCGTTGCAAGGTCTGATGTATATCGTACTTTTTACACTTGCGTTATTTCTGCGTATGTTTACACGACAACGAGATAACGACTTGGCCTTTCTCGGTCATTTCGGTCATCACCGTTTTCCCTGACATCTCATGCGAAATTACGAAGAAAAAAGTGACAAAACGGGAGGAAACAATTAAACGAGTGTCGTTGATCTTCCGAGACTTCTTTGTCCATTTTAAACCATTTTTTCAATAAATATTTACGTATCTATAACTTTTTGTCAATCTTCGGGCTATAAACAGAAAATAATTTTGCACGAGCAATATAAATTCAGGTAATCAAAAACGAATCGAAACAAAGTTTTGTAGACAATTTTTAATAAATGTTGTACTTGGTCTTGAATTATAAAAGAATGAATTTCTGTTGTTATTCTTAAAATCCAAATTTATCTTACAAAACGTAAATTCTGTGCTTTGTCACTTGAGTCCCAAAGCACTTCGAGCAAAAATGTTGGAATAATATTTTTTTTGATTAATTGATGCTTTAGCTGGTGCGAACACGGAAAAAAATGGCGAAGAATAAATTGCATACAATAAATTCGTGTACACAAATACACGTACGATTTAACTGTGAAAGATTGCGCAAGGCGAATTATTAATTAAAGTGTATTCATATCCATTCGAGTGACGCGTGTACGTGACTGCGGGATTGCATTTCCGGTCTTGGCGTCGAAGATCATTTTTCTTCTAGACTCCTATTGAGGAAATCGATTGCTCGTAAGGAAAACATTTTTCATGATTCCTAATTGCGGCTGGTTAATCGCTGATAAACAAAAATGAAGAGTTTTGACGTGATTGAAAAATTTTTTTAAAAGAAAAAAAAATGTAAAAAAAATTAATGCAAAAGAATTTATAATCAGAATCGAGGAAAGTGCGCGACGAATCGGGATGCAGAACGCGTTACATCGCATTGTTCGTATTCCACGATCCGCATTAAAGGATAGGCATTTTGTTCTTGATTTTTTTTCTTTTTCGCTCGGAGATACAAATCAGTTGGCAAGAGAAGGCTCTTTCACATCGTGTATCGAGTTTTAGTGGAAAAAGGAAGAGAAAAAATAGATGCACCGGAAAAGAAGCGGTTCCGCTGAATTAACGATGCCCGAACTAACATCGGCCTTTCTAGAGCACGACTATCGTTTCACCGGACAATTTCCTTTCCGCGTGATACGTGAACGCACACTCGGCAAAAGTATGCACACATCGCACCGTGACGAAAATGGCCAATCTGCCGACACTCCGAGTCTCAGTCGAATGCCCGTGATCGATAGAAAGCGAACGAAAGAATTCTGCCATTTGTTTTCATTCATTTCCTGTATGATCTTCATCGTTACCGGAAGAAATATTGTTTTTTCAGATTTTTTTCATGATTTTTCTTGCAATTTTGATAATTTTGGTGTTTCGGTATCAATTAAATGTTTATGATTGGAGGAGAGACATTCCGAGGTGGAATTTACCGATCATTTGGGATTTGAGAGAATTATTTCGCAATTCGAATTGAAAGTGCGATTAGTAGTCCAGAGCCCTCGGGGCTACGGGTAATTCGAATCTCTTTCGCAAAAAATAAAAACGTTTCTCAACTCTTGACGACATCCCCGGTGGTGTTACGAATATCGAACGACTTTCTAACGTTTCTCACATGAACAGATTTAGAATTCTAATGTGAAAAAATTCATCATTCATTTTCTGATAAATTGTTTTTTTTTTGATGATTTAGATCTCGAGCATAGAAGGACAGTCGAGGATCAACGGTTACAGGGGATGAAGCGCAGAATCAAACTTGGACGAGCGAAAAGCCATGACAGGTAATCGTGAAGTAAAATTTTAGACATCTCAAAATTTTTTTCAACTTTCATCGTAAAAGTGTCAAGAATTTTTTTTTTATTTTTCTATCGTCAATTTTTTTCTATAAATTTTCACACGATCTGGGACTTAATCAGAAAAAGCAAAAATGAATTAAGTAATGGAATTAAAATTTTTTTTAGTCTGAAATTTAAAAAATCTTATTTATAGAATGTTTAGTAAAAATGCATTTTTTGGATTTTCCAACCAAAATTAAATTATAAATAATTTTATTTTTTTAGGGAAAGAGTGGAATGCTTTTATCACGGCGCGTCGAACAGCGGTCGACGTGATTCCGTCGATGAAACGCCTCATCCAAGATTGATGAAAGGAGGAGGGGACGACACATGTTACATGGAAGTGATACCGCCCTCAAATTTGGGTCTAAACACGTATGGTCACCTGAAAATCGACTATACGGACAGTTGGAACTCTCTTCATCGAAAAATAGCTAAATAGTGAAAATATTTTAAAAATTCGTCACGATTCATGCGATTCCGATTTTTGCCATTCTACCAAAAATTTATTCTACGAGCTTCCTCATCTAAAAATCTAATTTCTCAATAACACTTTGATGGCAATATTTTTAGTCCTTAGGATCCCTTCTCCTTGATATCGAAAATTAACTATAGGCTTAACAGAAAATTTGAAGAGATAAAATTGTACTCAAAGAAATAATGACATTTTATTCTTATTCGTATCGATTTTTACGATAGAATTTTTATTGTACATAATATTTAATTACTAACACACTCAAAGATTTTTTAATATATAACTTTACATGAAAAAAAAAGATCGATTTATGTTCATAATCAAATAAACTATTTCATTTTTTTCCAAAAATGCATCCTTTGCGTAATTTTTGTACGTACGTGTGAACAGAGATTGTAAACATTTTTTTTTGTTTTTCTTCATATCATGTGGACGAAAAATCGACGACTGTATCTGTATCCACTTGGAACAATTTTTTCCTCTTCGACAGTGAAGAAGTTTTTATAACAGTTTCTTGGCTTTTCTTAACGGTAACGTCGAGTTCTGGCCATCTTGAAAATACACAACAAAACAATATACGCGGATTCTCATGACTTGAGATAAAAATCTTTTCCTCTCTCTCTCTTGGGAATTGAAAAGTTTACTTGAACCGTGTGGATTTCTTTCGTTTCTTGGCCGGACTGTCGTCGTTGAGAGCCGGATGCGTGCACGTGACCTGTTTATCCTTGCTCGAATTCCCCGAATCTCCAATGTTGTTGTTTCTCTCCCGATTATTCGTAGCCATCGTGTTTTTCTCGGTACAGTTTCCCGAAATGTCATAACCTTCGATTTCCTTTTTATACTCGATTACCTGCATCCCGTGTTGCTTCTTTATCGACTCGATTTCGCTTCTGTGCACCTCATTTTCTTTATGTATTTTTGATCGTAGTTCCGCAAGCTCCCTCTCCAAACGTTGAACTCGATAAAAAACGAAGCAGATTTAATATTATTCTCGAGTGTTTGACGATCGAAATTTCTTAATAATAAAGTATGTAAAGAATAAAAAAATATTTACTGCGTTCATCTTTCTCTTTGTCAGCCAGGGCTTTGCGCGCATTTTCTTCGATTTGCGATGTTTCGTCTTTTCTACGTCGTTTATGTTCTACCTCGAGACTTTGCTGGACAAGGTTCAAGCATCGTTGGTAATCGACCAAAGTTGTACTTAATTTTTCGGCCCGCGATTTTAATATTGCCAGCTCTTTTTGTTGAAGGTCTATTAATTCTCCCTGAGCAAGGTATCTGGATTTTAAGCTTGAATATTTCTGCCGGCACACGAAAAAAAAATTCTGAATATCTTACAGCAGAGAATCCGAAGTTATATGAATTGAATATGGAATAAAAATATTAATTTACGTTACGGAAATGATTAAATCCAGTAATCATTCGTTGAAGATCAGAGGTGAGTGTTCGATTCTCCATTGTTGTTCGAGCACGCTTTGAACAATTACTAGAATTTTTATGTACTTCGCTCTCTTTTTCACGATTTTTGTTTTTAGTTACCGTTTCAGCTGTTAGAGGCGCTACTTGCCGGGCGCTGCGTTCTCGCGAGCAAACATGGCGCTCGACTCTATCGACTGTCAAGTTTGTTGTGATACATTTTTTGTGTAAATAAAACAACGAATCCATTTTTAGTTCAATAATTGATATTTATTGGTATATAATTTATTTTATTGAATAATTTCATTTTTGAGAATTTCTTTAGACGCGCTTCACTGTCTCCTGAAATTGAAATATTCATTGCTCGATGTTGTTACGACGAGAATAGAAAAATTAATCTAAGTATATCATCTATGTACAAAGAACTGGGATATATCTGTTTTTTCTATTTTTTTAGTATTGCCGGTGGTTCTTCGATTTTGTACTGAAATAAAAAAATTAATATAGAATGTCACAAATATACATTGCAGAATAAGTAAACACATGTAATAATCAATTGCGAACCTTTTTCATAATCCATTCAGCATCAGAGAGAGCTTTTTGCATAATCTCTTTCACTCTCTCAGGGTCAGGTTCGATAATGTGCTGCTTAAAGCTCTGTAAATAAATAATTGATGATTTGAGGTTAAGAGCGGATTGAGGTTAGAACAGCGCGCACGAGTGGTTTCGAGACAAGTAGAAAACTTAAAAAATATCGCACGTACTTGTTTTACAGAGTGTTTGTAGAATTTTTGTGCATTTTTTGGTAACTTTTCACACGTGCGCATCAAATATTTGTATAAATGTCTCGAAGTGCTTATAGTTTGACGGAAAACTGCACCGGTAACCATCATCATTCTACCGCGCACCCTGACAATTCGGAGCTTTTTTGATACTCGATATAGTCGATGAAATATTTCTGTTCGAAAATTTCCGTTTCATCTGTCGTTTTTCAATATTAATTTAGATAATAAAATAAATATTCATTTTCTTTTTCAGATACTGCAACGTGTAAACAATGCATCAATGACCTTGAAACACAAAAGTTGACAAACAAACGTATTGTTTAGTTATGGAATTTTAAAACATTCGTTGAAATGTTAAAAATTTGTAAATATATTGGAGAAAGTTCAACAAGAACCAAATTTGAAAGCCTGAGAAGAATGGCTTTGCATTCTAGCGGCAAGACTCTCCAAAGTCATACAGCTGGATTGATAAGTGAGTTTAATTTTTTTTATAAGATTCCAAATCATAAATAAATTGATTAAAATGAATTAATAAATATGAATATTTTTGTCTAGTAATCGGAGATGAAATCTTGAAGGCCCAGGTCAAAGACACAAATTCTTCCTTCATGTGTGCTCTGTTGTACGAGCGAGGAGTAAAAGTCAAAAAAGTTAGTTGGTCCTAAAACAAGGATAAAGAAACATTCATTGACAATATCAAAAGTCATCATAAATAAAATTTAATGGGAATTAATTTTTTACAGATATCTGTGATAGAGGACGACGTCGACGTGATTGCCAATGAAATACGAACTTTTGCACAAAAATTTACATACGTGATAACGTCAGGAGGAATAGGACCAACTCACGATGACGTGACGTTCGAAGGTGCAAAATAATTTCTATTTACCAGAAGAAGCTTTACTCAAAATTGAAATAAAAAATTCTCACAGGTTTGGCAAAAGCGTTCGACGATAGTTTGCACCATCATCCAACGTTGGTCGAAATTGTGAAGAAACTCATAAAACCACAAACCTCTGACGCACCTGCATACAAATTGGCGTTGGTAAGTCTCGTCTCGAACCGTCAACAATTTTTTTCCTTATTTTTCACGATTCTAACCACCGTGCCAAATTGTTGCTTTTTCAAAAAGATCCCGAAGAAAGCCACTCTGAAATTTGGCACCGATCCAAAAACAGGACGTCCGGCGAATTATCCTTGCGTTGCCCTGAACAACGTTTTCGTTTTTCCCGGTTCGCCAGTATTCTTGGAAGCTTCATTCGGCAGTTTGTACAAGGTAAAAAAAAGATAAAAAAAGAAGTAAAATAAATATTTGTGTTACTGAAGTAACGACCGTACAAATAAAATAAAATGAAAATCTATTCTTGTTTAAGGAATTATTCACAACCGATCGTAAGTTTGTGAAAACTGAGCTTTTTATTGACGCGAAAGAAGACACGTACGCCCTTGCATTGACGAGCGTCGCGACGGAATTTCCACGCGTTACTTTTGGCTCGTATCCAGTCAGTCATAGCGGGTAAGAAAAGTTTCGAAAAGATTTTTTGTTGGTTTTTTTCATTCTGAAAATATTACTTATGAGACACAAATCCGTGTGTTTAAATTCTAGGATGCCTTACAAAGCGCGAGTCACGATTGAGAGCGAGACTGAGAATGAGACTAACGAGGCGAGAGACAAATTTATCAGTCTTGTCCCTTCAAGTATTTTAGTCAACACGGAAAAAGTACGAGAAAGTCAAGAGAAGAAGGAATGAATATTTTTCAAAAAAATATACAAAGATGGCAAAGTGAAGAATTTTCGGTATTTTTTTAAATTTCATTTTTATTCGACCTTCGTGGTGGAAAGAATTTATTCTCTTATTTTGGGTACATGTTTGGTCGCGACATCGTGTTTTTTGTTGCTTTTTTCGTACTGTTTTTCTAAGAAATAAAAGAGAGGAAGTTCGAAGGTACTTGGAACTTTTTCGGAGGCAAAACTCGTCGGGAATATCGATGAGTGGCGGAAGGAGAGTCGTCGCGGCCCCAAAGTTTGGCCTATAGGTCAGACAACTCCGGACCTGGGCGCGTTATTGCAAAAGTCTTGAATAGAGAGCGTTCCACATTTTCCATCGTTCGGAAGAGAAAGAGAGACGTTCGTGGAATTTCATAAGCATTGTAAGCATTCGCCATTGTCCAACTTCTGATTCTTTTTGCTCATTCCTTTTCTCTCGTTGTTTCACTGGATCTCGGTAATGGGAATTGATCGAACGGGAATGGAAAAGTACAAAAATTACAAAAATAGAGAAAAACATGAATTTATCGACAGAATTTTCCTTCCATAATTTTTTTTACTCAAACACGTAAAAAATATTCGCTTTGACTAAAAATGTGATTTGCACCTTTCTTTTTCTTTCCCGAGCGAAAGAAAACTTCGAGAATCTTCCACGAACGAGAAATATAAAGAAAAAAAATCTTCATTTCCTCTTTCCACGATGAAAAGGTTCTTTTAAAATTTCTCTCGAATATGCACTTTTTCAGAGTTAAAAAAATAGACGAGATTCCGTCTGCATGCGATAAGCTTTTACAAACTTTTTCCACGAATGGACACATCTCACGAATCCAAGAATATGCAAAAAATCAGTAAAGAACAAATTTATTTTTTTAAATTCAAAATTCGATGTATACACTCGTGAATCGTGAAAAATGACCACGAGGGCATTTTTAAAAAATTCTCGATTAAAAAAGAAAATAAAAAAATACAGTTGCAGGGAGCTGAGGCAAAAGGAGGCGAAAACGTATATTTCCAGAACAAATATTTACACGAAAAGATAAAAAAGGGTGGCAGGGGGTGGTGTGGAGAGGGAAAAAAGGGAGGAGAGCTCGAAGGCACGTTCGGGGAGTCGATTGTTGTACGTAGAGAGAGGAGTTTCGAGCTCGAGGTATAAAAAGAGCGAAAATGTGTTTTCTGTTTGATTTGCGACTATATTTTTCTTTCCGGCTGGACGGGCTTTCGAGTGGGTGGTCTCGCTCCGCCCTTTTACCTCCCGAACTTCCTCCGCCGCGGAAAAAAAACGTTCGAAACGAGTTTCGCCCAGGATATACGCAGACAAGCCACCGATTGATTAGTCAACTTGTACCAACTTTCTTTCGTTCTTTCCTATTCCGAGTAAAACTCTGTACATGTCCGAACCCTCCCCGCCCTTTCATTTCTCTTCGATCCAAAGACAAATGCGAGCTTTTTCCATCTCGCTGCCAGTCTTTTCCATCACGTCAAAATTGCGAGATCCCAATCCTTTTTTACAGTTTCCCATTTTCAAAAAATTCTATCACTTTTCTTGCAACTTTCGAAATCAAATTTTTTATTATCAACATATTAAATATCGCTATCGAATTAATTATTAAGGTGAAATTTTTCATTAATAGAAAATTTTGAAATCAGAAGACTTTATCTTGCAAAATATTTAATTAAAGTATTCCTAGCGCGAGGGGAGGTATCGAAATTTTGATCTCGTTTTTTCTCATATTCCAAGTGGACTGAGCATTTAAGTCCATCAGGAAAAGTTATTGGAAATCAATTAAAGAAAAACACACTCAAAATTCAAATCGATCCTACGTAAAGTTTATTTGTTATATAATAAACAAAATCATAAAAATTTGTGTCTTCAAATGTTTGTAAAAAACTAATTGAAGCTTCTTTGATGTTATATGAAAATGTGTGCAAAATTTTAATAGGCTTCACCAACCGAAAAATCGAGATACTCGTCGTTAATTATCGTGATATTTAACACGGGCTCTTATGGGAGGTTGCGAAAAATGACGATTTTCAAGAATAAATATCTTGATTTTTCAGTTGGTAACAACTCCTGAAATTTTACACAGTTATACATATGACATCAAAGGATGTTTCTGCAAATTTTCGGTGAAATCTGAAGATAAATATTTCATGCTAGGAATACCTTAAATACATCAAACGATTCAGAAACAAAGAATTGATCGAGGTCAGAAAAAATTTAAAAAAATATACAAATAACTTAAAAAGTAAAATATCACTGAACAAAATTTGAAAATTACAATTTCACGTTACATTCATTTCACTTACGTTTACTTTGCACATAAATTATGTTTTCAAAAAAAAAACGACCATAGAGGTGTGAGGAAGATGTAATTCTGAAAATAAGAATCGGCTCTCGTGCGACGCGTAGGTACAGGTCGTTTATTCGAGGATAAGCCTCAAGAGAAACATGAGCGTTGAATCTCAGTCCCCTCGAGAGCTTTTCCTCATCGTTTCCTCGCGTCGCGCACCTCCGTTACTTTTAATTACGAGCGCATTCCTCTTTGTTACGTCGTTTAATTAATAGCCGGAGCGGATTGTGTGTTAAATACTCGGGCGTCTTTGACCGAGCGAGTGAAGAAAATAAAACAAATAATAATAATAAAATGTAGAATATATAACATATATATTTGTTTTTCGAAAATTTGTCTCCTCGGTGAGCACCGGAGATTAATGCGATCCCGACTCTCGAGATTCGCGACGGGAAACTTTTTAATGAAATTAATACTGCGATTCAGTCGATAATATTGCCACGCTGATTGCCACTTCTTCATTGCGCCAACGAGTTCGCTAATTGTTCTTATTATTGCTCGATAAAAGTAGTATTTATTCTTAACGAAGGGGGACTGTGTTTTTTAATTGCTTTTTAATCGGATTACCACGGAATGGAGTGTCGTTGATGAATTTTTAAATTGCCAGAGCTCTTTTCTCAGGATCTCAAACTTCAAGTAAATAAATAGAAAATTTATAATTCACTGAGGAGAAAAAGTCGAGAAAACAAATTCGAGGCTTTAAGAGAATTTTGAAGGCACTTTAGAAGCTTTTTTGAAGGAATTTTTAATGGACCGAAAAATGGTTGGTTTTTCGTTGAATTAAATTGAAAAAATTTATATTTATTTTTTAAATAGAAGCTAATATAAAGGGTATAAAAATGGACCAAGTCGTGTGCACAAAATTTTTGCGATATTTTAGAAGAATTTTGAAATTGATTTTTGTTAAATTTTACAGAAAAATTTCGAATTGACTTTTCTAAGCCATTTCGAGTGTCTTCTTCCTCGAAATTTTTCCGAAAGAAGGAACGAAGTACCGTAGACGTCAAAAAATGGACTACGTTGCGTGTGTGCACAGAAAATTGGGAGATCGATAATGCAAACGCGGGAGATCTATCGTAGTTTCCAGTCCAATGGGCAAATAAAATGTCTGCATCGGGACAAACGAGAAAGGCTGGACGACTACGCAGAGGAAGAGATAAAGAGAGAAAGTCGACAAATCGAATTCCCTAATGGCAAGAGCTTTAGTTCGTTACCAACATTGTGTTAAGCCGCCAAATCCGAAAGCCACTGAACCGTGAATATCTGCGAATTTACATTTTCCACAGAGCCGACTCCGCACGGCAAAGAGAGACGAAAGGGACGAAAACTCTTGCGCGAGTTTGTCCAAGAGACGAAAAAAAAGAAAAAATAAAAGTTCTGAGAAAAATCAAAAAAACGAAAAATCACAAAGCAACGTTTCTCGTTATAAAAATACATCCTTTATTCCCCCTAAATATGATTATTTGAACAAGAATTTAATTAAAAATTCATAAATTCAAATGTTGTCTTTCCCAAAGCCATATAAAATCGGGTCTCCTGTAAATAAAACTCAGTCTTATTAAACGCAAACATTCCCCGCTGGAAAAAGTCAATTAAAAATTCCAGGAGAATTAAAAGCACACAGAAATGATTACATTTGTCGAATAAAAAACGGAATGAAAAAAAAATTATAAAATATTACATCCCATTATATGATAACCCGTCTGATGAAAGGGGTGGCGATAAGCTCGTGAATCCGGATCGAGTGAAAAGTCGAATGTACGGAAATGTTTGAGATCTCCTCGGCGCGTGCCATCATCGATTATTTTTTCATCCCCTCGGTGCTATCACCGCGTCATTCCGGTAATTCTTATTCCGCTCGAAAATGACAAAAAGAAAGGAAAAAAATGGGCAAAAGAAGAAAAAAGAATGAAAAAAAAGGAAGAAAGGGAAAAAAGGGAGGTTGATTTTTCGGAAGGTGATGGCTCTTTTGTAAGGAGGATCGATGCGTGCACGTAGGAAAATGAAACGAGGGGCGAAAGGGGGGGAGAGAACTCCCGCTTGGGGTAGGAAGTCGCGAGCGGTCGCGTGCTGGTCGCGTGCCGTGGGCGGGACTAACCCTCGGTAAACGCTCGCTCGTTCCTTCCACCCCCACCAGCGATATTTTCGTACGACCACCCTGTGGGTTCTCCCTTCTCGGTTATTGATTCCCCCGGGTAGCCAGGATTCCCCTTTCTTCCTACTCTCCCCTTTTACCTACGAGACTCTCTCTCTTGCTTTCTGTCTCATTCTTTTACCCCTATAACGTCTCAAAAGCACGCCCGTTCATCATTCCCTGAATTATCAATTAAAGTTAATGTCATAATACATTGATGGCATTAATGATAAAACGTTGGGGTGATAAAAAAATAAAAATAATTGATTTTTTAAAAATTTAAAATATAAAGAAGTATTTCGATGATTTTTAATACATTTTTGATGTTATCATTTGTTCGGGATTGTATCGAAAGTGGATTTTGAGATATTAGATAGTTTTGTGTATTATAAAATAACGAGTCCATGCAAGAGGATAGAATAATTTTGGATGGTTCGAGATACATGGCTATTCCGACGTTTCTTGCACCAAATACAGGATTCCCCTTTCTTCCTACTCTCCCCTTTTACCTACGAGACTCGCTCTCTTGCTTTCTGTCTCATTCTTTTACCCCTATAACGTCTCAAAAGCACGCCTAATCATTGATGGCATTAACGATAAAACGTTAGGGTGATAAAAAAATAAAAATAATTGATTTTTTTTAAATTTAAAATTATAAAGAAGTATTTCAATGATTTTTAATATATTTTTGATGTTATCGTTCGTTCGGGATTGTATCGAAAATGGATTTTGAGATGTTGGATAATTTTGTGTATCATAAAATAATGAGTCCATGGAAGAGGATAGAATAATTTTGGATGGTTCGAGATACATGGCTATTCCGACGTTTCTTGCACCAAATACGGGATTCCCCTTTCTTCCTACTCTCCCCTTTTACCTACGAGACTCGCTCTCTTGCTTTCTGTCTCATTCTTTTACCCCTATAACGTCTCAAAAGCACGCCTAAAACTTTGGGGTGATAAAAAAATACAAGAATAATTTTTTTTTTAAATTAAAATTGTAAAGAAGTATTGCAATGATTTTTAATGTATTATTGATGGTATCATTCGTTCGGGATTGTATCGAAAATGGATTTTGAGATGTTACATAATTTTGTGTATTATAAAATAATGAGTCCATGCAAGAGGATAGAATAATTTTGGATGGTTCGAGATACATGGCTATTCCGACGTTTCTTGCACCAAATACAGGAGAAAGCTTGTGCAAGAGAAGAGATAAAAACTTTTCTCTCTCTTCGTATGGCTTGAAAAATCCAATACTCCATAAACACGAAGCGCGCGCGCACAGACAACTTTTCAGTTTGGCCTCGGGCTTTCTTCCACAATTCCTCTATATCTTCTCATATAACTGTACCGGCACCGTGATTCAAAGTACAATTTTCCTCGAGTATTACGTACGTAAAATGACTTTTGTTCGCTCATCCTTTTTCCCACCCAACCTCCTCACGGCGCAGGCCATCTTTTTCAGATATGAAAAAAATTGAAATAACCTTCCATTCGAATGGAAAATAAATTCTTCAACTCGGAGCTTCATATATTTTTATCATTCTCCATATTTATGTAAATACTTTTCGAACGAATGGAAATTTTTTTCAATTTTCGAAGAATTGGAATTTATAAAATTCTTAATACAGAATTTTCATATGGAGAAAACGTAGAATTTATTGTACGCATTTTATATAAATTATTAAATCCTTTTTTTCGAAAATAACATTTTTTTTCAAACTGCCAAAAAAAAGAATAATTATAATTGTTAATTAATTATTACGTTCTGAATGCAACAATGCTGATGAAAGAATAGGAAATTTTTTTATTTGACGAGAGTAATTTGTATCGCGGAGAGGGTTGAGAGTGAATCGCGGGTTATTAAAGATGAAGAGGAAGGGAGAGGAGACCCGGTGTACCGTGGAAAGCCGGCAGGGGATGGAGGAAGAGAAAAAGAAGGAAAAAAAGAGAGAACAGAAGAAAACAGCTTCGTATTCCTTTTGTCTGAGGACGCATGGATTTGCGTGCATCGCAGTTTTTTAATAAAATTCTCATCTGCTTGCGCATCGAGAGTTCGCGTGCGCTCATCGTTATTGCCTTTTATACGAACGTCAGTACTTTGTCTCTCCGCTCTCGAGAGAGCAGAGGGAGAATAAGGAGTCCTCGATTGGCCTCGATCGTTGTCTTTTCTCCTTTTGTCTGACTCGGCATTGTCATATAAGCTTCCAAATTCTCAGATTTACTTCCTCTATAATTTATTTTCCTTTTTATCTTTTTTTTGCTAGATATGTTTGGATTAATTGTTTTATTTTATTGCTCGAGCTTTCGAATTCTCAGATTTACTTCCTTTCTAATTAATTTTTTTACTAAGTAGTTTTTCAGTAATTATTTTGTATTTTTGCTTACATAATATTGTAAGTTCTCAGAATTATTCCCTTTCTAATTTATTTTTTTTCTTTTCATTTTTTTACTATTTTTTTTTAATTAGTTTTTTCTTGTTTTTGCTTGCATAAGATCAAGAGTCGCGGTAGAGACTCGAGGCAAGTACATTTACGGAACGTCAACTGTACGCTCTCGAGCTACCGCTACTCTTTTTCTCCGAGTTTGCTG
>JAPYYX010003077.1:0-12467 GCA_030522605.1 Cremastinae sp. B BG-2022a
TTCAATTGTGATTAAAAAACAAAAAATTCAGCATATTTAAACCCTTGGAATCGGAAATTTTTCTTAAGTACCCCATTTTGCCCCCCCCCCTCCCCTATTGAAAGAATATTTAAAAAATTGTTAATAACATCCATGAATCAAAATTTTGAGAACGTTCCTTGATATATCGCATCCGTGAAGGAGAATTGATGTAAAAATCGTTTCCCTGTACGGAGGAACCCTTCCGATGATTGAGGAGAAAAGAATCTCCATTTTTTGCTCCCCTCGGACGAAGTCCCGTTTTCGAGTGATGACAAAAAGCGCAGTTTGTTCGGGAAACAGGGGACAATGAGTTGCGCCCTTTTATTTCTTATTCCCCGCTCCGATACGAATGGCGCGCACGCGTGCGACCCTGTGACTGACGTCTATGATCCTCAAAGTCACGAGATACGCGCTCACCCTCGAATTAATATTCCGTGTACTTGTTCCGAGTTCCCGGTGTCGCGGAGCAACGACCTCAATTTACGGTGGTCCATTTTTTTAACTCGAAAATAAAATTATTAATTCAAATTTATTATTCATTAAAAAAATTGATAGCTCGTGATGCGAACGCGCTAAATAAATCTTCAAGGTTTGGTAAAAAATCAATTTTTTAAAGGTGTACGAAAGAATTTTAAAAAATTGAAAATTAAAATTAGTTTCAATTGAAAGAAAAAAATTCAAGGCTGCTAAAAAAATTATTTCACGCCGGTGAATATTCACACAATTTCCTTTCGAGGTTCGAAACGTCTCTATCTCTCAAAGTGACAAATGTACCGAGTAAATTGAGCAAAGCCAGCGCGAATTCAAAGTTAGCGTCTTCCCCCAGTTCGGATCTCTCTCGCGACAATCCCACATTTTCCCCCCCGTCACCCTTTAATTGTCCAACTATTATGTAAATTAGATTCGGAGCTTATACGCGCGATTCAACGGGAGAGAAATTTTGCATCGGCTGACTCGGAACTTCCGTACGATGCAGCTGGCACAAAATAAATAAAAGAAAACGATGAAAAGTTTTCTTATATGGGTGTGTGCTAAAAAAAACAATGAATTTTAACTCCTCCGATTCGAACGATTAAAGGATCTTGATTTTTAAATCTGAATAATTTTAGATGAGCCTCTGACACTAAATAAATAAAATAAATGAAGATTTTTCAGATGCGTGCCAAAAAAAAAATTAACGAATTTCTACTCCTAAACTCAAAGGGCGATCCGAGGATCCTAATTTCTAAATCCAGTCCGTGACGACGCGTGCCTCTAAGATCCGAGAGGATTGGAGAATGATGAATGAGAGGACTTTGAATTCTCCGTCGCGTTTCGTCTCTCTAACGAACCTTCGAGGCGTTTCGCGAGTTTCTCGACAAAAGACAATCTTGTAACGGATTAACGTGCCACTCGGATCGGTGAAACTCGAGTATGAGCACTTATTAATTACCCTAGGTCTAATTACATTTGCGTCCTTCCTTTCCCACTCTTTTCCCAGGGAGCGCCCTTTCCAACCAGCCCAACTGATTAGACGTGAAATGCCGACCGAATTATTTTAATAGCGCTCTCATTAATCATTTGTTAAGGAAATACTTAATCTTGCGCCACCGAGCTCGGTTATCTTAACCAGCGAGAGATATTAAGATGCAGCTCTACGTTCCGACATTCGCCTTCTCCCTTTCTCCCTTTCATTAACTCAACACATTAACTTCTGAGGCGTGTAAGAATTCGGAAGAATTCAGATCAAGCTTACATTTTTCAAGAATTTTCTTTCTCATTCTCGTACTCCTCGAATGAAACGTTAATTATACTGGAATTCTTAATTTAAACGAAATAACAAGATATACTTCTGGTCTTTCTAATTTTAGCAGAATTTCGTGATAAGAGGGTAAATTCGGGAGAGGAGCGAGTTTATTTATAGAATTTAAGTGTTTCCGGCCTCGCGGAATTTCCTTCGTGTGTGGCGTCTTTAACCCTGTGACCCACGTGTTTCTCATTTACGATTCAAGCGTTTATGTGACTCTAATTGAAAGAGCTCTGACACTCGATTTTTCATGCGAATTTGCGAGAGGCGCTTTGATATTGCTTACAACTGAAGCAATTAACGAATGGAACTCAAGCTGAAAGCGTATCCATAGTGTCCACTGTAAATAAAAATAAATAATAAAATACAGAAAATTGAGTGTTGAGTAAAACGAAAAATTTGCAAAAAAATGTACTTCATTCTTACTCCATTTTCCTTCCGGATTTCGAAGTTCTTGAAAAATCGGTCCAAGACCTCTACCTTCGAGGTCAATGCTTTTTCTCGTATGATGAAAATTGAAAAAGCGTGACTGATGACCTCTTCACTTATCCATATTTACCTCAGAAAACTCTCGCGGTACGACAGTACTTACGTGTATTTTCACCCTCGATGAGACTGAACTTGTAAACACGCGAGGCACTTTTCGAGTGTATGATCGATGACGCTGTGAAACATGATGTAATTGGCTCTTACATTTACTCCTATTTGTCTCTTTTTAAAATTTTCTCCTCGCTGGTATAAAATTTTATTACACATTTTGCTTTTTACAAATTTCTTCATATTTTTTCTGATTAAAAAATATCATACATTTTCTTTTACCATTTGGACATCAATAAATAATGGAAATAAATAACCGGGAGGTGTTTGAACCAAAAAAGAATTTGACACGTACGAAAAAGCGAGTTATTTGTGAAGTCGCGAAACTTCGGCTCGTGACGGCCAGTCGATACGGCAGCAAATGTACTTGCCCGGAGTTTCTGACGACTCGCAGCTCGACGTGTTTATATTGGATACATTGGTCAATAGAAAGTTTTTTCCCCCATGTCAGAGGCTTTCTCGTATTTGTCGTTTTTTGTTCTCCGTGTCCCGTTTCAATGGCAATTTATCTCGGAGGTTAAAAGTGACCAGCCCCGAAGTAAAAAATATTTTCTTTCCGTTATCCTTAGTGCAAACAATTTATTTACGGCTGATGAATTTTCTTTCGCTGAGAAAATACGATACGAGAGGATATCGAGGAAAATTTCTAATGCGAACGAAATAGATTTTTCCACGCGGTTATTGGATTGCTTCGAAATCGTTCGAAACCCGAGAGAATATTTTTACTGTGGAAATAATGATACTTGAGAGTACGACGTCTTGTCGTTACATCGTTGGAAGAAGAGGCAACGTGATAGGGTAAAAAACGGGAAGAAAATCGTGACAGTGATACGTCACTCTTCGAGATATACGAAATCGATAAAATATTTTTATGCCTCGAGAGAACGAGAGAGAGCGAAGGATTCGTGAGATTTTTCGCCATATTGCAACGTCACCTGCAAAGCCATTATATACAACGAAGCAGCTTCGCATTTTATTCGTAAGGACGAAACATCCGCAGGAATAACCAACGCGACGACTATTTGTACTCCGAGCTTTTATTGAATCGTTATTTCTGCAAAATCATGACTCCCTGTGAAAAGGTCGGTAAAAAAAAACAACGCTCACTCTGTGTACACGATTTACGGGAGAATACTCTTTTGCATCTGCGATGGACACTTTGACGAAACGGAATTGCCACCGTTCCGAGTACGTAAATTATCGAATAATGAAAACTCCTTTTCCACCCAACAATTTCGCCTTCATTTTACTGAGCTATGAAATCATTTCAAGCATTTAACTCCAAATTTAACACCGTTTTTCTTCGAATAGCGATGTCGCGAAATTACTTGCCAAACTGTGTCACACTCGAATAGCAGAATTTTTATTCAAAGCGTTAAAAACGTTTAATTAAAATAATTTATTAACCCTTTCAATACAGCTATTCTGTAATCAAATGTCAAGAAACATTCAAAAATTAATTATGAAGAAAATTTAATAAGAAATAGCAGATTCAAACTTTGAAAAAAAAAATTGTAAATAAAAGCTGAATAACAAACTAATTTTTTAGTTTTTGTTGCAGAAAATTTTAAATGAATTGCAATTTTTCATGTTATTTTTTCTTCTCTCTTGTCCACTTTGTTATTCGAAGAAATCTCTTCTGAATGCTAAAAAAATGTGGGATCGGATTCAAAATCAGGAAAAAAATGTTTTGAGATTTTTCGTGAATTTTTCAAGCGATATCTCTGACACCAGGTAGAAAAAAAATGTGGTCAGACGGCCTCTTTTATCCCTTTCGTTCTTTTATCATCTTTTCTCATACTATTACGATGGCTTTCGTTTTATTTCACGTAGAGATCTCAACAAAAAAAAAATTTTAACAACGATATTAGCAATATTATTAATTTTGTTATTAATAATAAAGATTCCGTCGTTATTAAAAAGATCTCTAAGCAAAAAAGTACGTATACAATCTTCGTAAAACGTATCAAAGTTTAAAAGTAGCAAAGAAATTGGTCTCCTGACCTTTTTGATGCTCGATTTCAGGGATGACCCTTGAAAAATTAATGAAAAATCTCAAACAATTTCAGATAAAAGGTACCGAAGATCGGCGTGACGATAAGAGCATTTCAAAACAAGTCAGTTATACCCTCCAACGAGAATTTTCGCTTCAAAAATGTTGATAAGAAAATTTGATAGATAAAAATCTGAAAAATTGGACAGGGTGTTGAGAAAAATAGTGCAAAAAAATGGGTAAAGCGGGGGGGGGGCTAGAGGGAGTTCCGTGCAAGCTGACTCGAAAATCGTAGTTATATTCCGAGGGGTGGATTTCAGTGTGAAAGAATATATGTAGGTTGTGATGAATACTGAGAATACAGGGTAGTGGCAGAGCAGGAGGAACGCTCGAATGCCTCACGGCACGGAAGGTGTCACAATTTATATGTGCCGTCATTTTTCAAAAACGTGTGCGCCCACGCTCATATATACACGTATTATATACATGTATACATAAAAGCCTATAGCTAGTCCCATCCTCGGCCATCGTACGGAATTTATTCCTTCCCAACGAGAACGACAGGCTCTCTATTCTTCCACTTTCTCTCTTTGCATTTCTGAACGTTTCCGGTGGACAAGGCCGAAAAGAGAGAAATGAGAACGACCGGGGAGAGCATCAATCCCTTCGGCCCTCCACCGCGAAGAAATATCCTCGCTCCGCTCTCTTCTGACTCTTCACCCCTGAAAATATAACTTAGAAGGTGACGTAAAAAAAACTGAAAATAAAGTTAAAAAACCAGATGAGGAATTTCTGGGGGTGGAAAGCGCTTCACAGAAAATTAACGACGAACAAAACAGAAATTTCTGCAGTTTTCGAGTATTTAAAAACTTAGAGGGAATAAAAGAATTGGAAAATAAATCAAAAGAAATTGTCCCACGAAGAAAAATTTTCAGAGTAAAAAATTCTTCATAGAAAAATAGTGACGCAATGAAAAGTTCGTTTATTTTTCTAGTGTTTAGAAATTAGATAAAATAATAGACCAGAGACCGAAAGATTGAATTATTTTTAATATTTATTTCGCTAAGATTTGCTCAAGGAAAATTTTTGTTGTTTCTGCCTAGTCTGGAGTAATAACGATACCGAGACAAGGAGTCAAGGCCGCAGAGGCCTATGGCAATGGGAGATGCAGATCGAATTGCTAAAAGCCTGAAATACGATTTTCGTCTATTATTGGTCGAAGTGTACGATAGAGATTAGAGGGAAAAGAAAACCCCTAATATTCCGCTATACGAATTTCTTTCTGACGGGATGCAGCGAGCACAACGATTCGGATTACGCGTTTTCTACATCGCTTGTATACCCTCGATTCCCTTTTTTTCCGTAGCATCCGAATCGATTGAGCCTCTCTCGGTATGGGCAAAAAAATTTCACGCACCTCTGAAACAGGATGCTCGATCGCGATAACGAGAAAAGCGTGAAAAAAAAATTTGTTTTCCTGCGACTCAGACGAATGAAATAGAGAGATACATCGTTAAATTTTCACTTCCTTTTATTATTTTCTGAATTCTACGAAATTGGCTGGATAATTTTGGTATGTACCTGGTGCACATTTTGTGAAACGATTTATTCCGATCCTCATATTTTTATGAACGACGAACTCGTCGCTAAAAGCGAATTCTGTCAGATGTGATTGATCGATATATGCGCATTACCCGATGAAATTGAAAGCGTTCGGGAAAACAGAGCTTTTATAAAATTGCCTTTAAAAAAGTCATACAAATGAACAACGAGATTGATCGTCATATTCCTGTTTTTTTTCTTGTTTTTAACGAAGAGCTAATCATCGTTCGATTGAAAAAACTGAGATATCAAGAGGTGAATGTTCAACGAATTCAATTCACATTCGACAATTAGCCATAATTAATGGATAATTTTCGTTTTCTATTTTTCTCCCTCGCTCTCGTAATTTCCATTCAGGTCAACTTATCATTACAGGAGAGGTTAAAGTTTGCACAAACTCCTTATAACGAGTACCGCGTTGTTGAACGCTGTACCAACGTCGCAAAAGCACCCACTTCACTTCGTAAGAAGATTCCTTCGATGTCTGAGCATAAAGAAATTTTCATTCGATATTCTTCAGCGAAGAGTAAATTTCTCAGTGAGAGAGGCACGTTTTTTTCACGGAATTTTAAAAGTGAAATAACACAGAGGGAAACAAAAGACAAAGAGAGGAGTAAGAGAGGGAAGTAAATTTATAATGGAAAAGCCACAATTTTCCACAGACGCCGGTTAATTTTTTTTTCCTCTGGACCCAATTTGTGCAATTTTTTCCGCAGGGAAGTTGGTTGAGAAATTTCTGTAAAAATCTTAGTTATCGTATTACGAGCGTAATTTCCGTCGTAATTTTAAATAAAAATATTCAGGTGAAAAGAAAATGTTATATACACGTCAGTAATATTTTAATAGTCGTGATGGTAATGGCAATTACTTTTTTCCATCTTCCAATCTTTTTTTCATTTTTCGAGGATTCTCAATCGAATTATTTTATCATGGAATATTAAAAGAAAATACAACTAAAATAGTTTTAATCAAAATTTTTAATACTTGAATAATACACGTGCCATTACTTGTTAAGAAGGCATCGTGAGTACACGCGGAGAAAAAAAGGAAAATAATGTCTCAGCGTTATAAAAGCAAGGAAAACTAATCCTTAGTCTTGAGTCTGAGGAGCGACGTTATTCTTATGAAGCTTGATGTCTAGGCTCGTGTCGACGATGTAATTTCACGGCTGGTCGATTGTACGAAAGTCTCCGTATCATCCCTCGCGCCGGAGTTTCTTTTTTCTAGCCATCGTGAGGAACTTACTCCGTAAATCCTCTCACGCGTGTGGATTTCTCTCGGCTCTTCTTCCACCTTCTATGCAAACCCGGCTTTAATTTCGTCCGGCAAAATAGTATTCGGCAAGCAAATAACCGAAGGGAGTTAACAGAAAAAAAGAAAATTCACCACGTGGTTGAGAGATCTCGAAGGAAAATTTCAATCAGACGAAAATTCTTCGTTTTCTTAATCAGCGTGAGAGAGGTCTTAAACTCTGTATTTTCATTTTCACGGAAAATTTCGGAATATAACGTACGTGTATCGAAACCATCTTCAAATGTTAATAATACGAAAAAGCTTCGACAGTCCATATGCAGTGAATTTTTGTTCAAATTTCGAGATGTTGGCTCTCGGAGTAATTTTAATTATTCATAAAAGAAGTGAAATGAAGAGACGAGAGTGTATAAGAATAATTAAAAGAAAACATGGAGCGACCAGTCTCAATATGAAATATTCAAATACAAGTTAAAGTTTGATGAGAGAACAGTGACAAAATTCACAAAGCAATGAAATATTCAGTCTTCGAGTGAATTAAGACATTTAAGAGTTAAATCAATGTATACTTCGCTGTGGCAACAATATGCGCTAATTACGTGACGATCGGTTTCAACATCTTTTCGGTTGCAATTTCGAATCTCTTTTCCCGCAATGCTCGCGACCCAAAGGAGGTCAGCGAGGTTACGATGCAAATAAATAATTCGAGTAAGAGCTAGTTGCACCGCACTCCGCCCACATTGATTTTTTTCTCTCTGTCGAGAAATCTTTCGTCCCAAACCACTTTCCACGTTTTTTCAATTACTCCTCATCCATTTATCAAATTAGATTTATTAACGAATACGAGTTTCCTTTCGTGGCATGCGAACTCTCCTCGCGACATAAAATATATATTTTATAATTACGTTAGTACGTATTTCGTTGCTCCGCTGCAAAAAAGAATTTTCAAAAGAGGGATAAGATTCGGTGATGATAAACATTCATTTTATTGCGAGGCGAGGAAAAGTGCATGAAAAGCGGATGCATTACGTAGAATCTTGATCTACTTCAAGCGATTATCCTCCCTTTGGGAGTACATCGAGCTTCCCTGCGTGTTTTTGTCACGAAATGAGGAAAACCGAGATTCACGTACTAGAGCACATAAAACCGTACAGAAAAATCCCAAGTGCGTTGGATCTAAAATGAAAAAAAAAATTAATTTAATTAAGAAAAATAGTGAAAATGTTCTTTAATTATTAATATAAAAAATTTTATGTAAAAAAAAACATGAATTTACAAAAGTAACCTTTATCTCGCTACTGAAATAAAAACCAGAAAATACTTCTCAGGTGCAAAATTATCGGGATATTTTTACCACTCTTCGATTTACTTTTAATCGAACAATTCGGAAACCGCTAATTTTTCCGAATGAACGGATCCAGAGTCTACGATCTCTCGTTTTCGATTTTTGTTATCAATATTTCTATAATCGCGTTTTACCACGTTTTTTCCAACACCGCGGTGTATTGAAAATCCATAACGTGTTCCTTTGTGCTTTATTTCACGTTAATTGATTTCAGTCTGCTCGAGTTTCATTTGATTCTGACTCCGCAACAGAGGGACCGAAGAAAATATCGGAGCGAGGAGTGACAGCGAGAGAGCGAGAGAGCGAAGAGACAGAAACGAGCACGCTCGTTCTCTCTATGAATGAGGAAGAATCAAAGATATCGAAAGTTTGATTTCCGAGGAGAGGAAGAAAAGGGAGAGAAATCGAGAAACGGGAAGAAAAGAGGATCTTTCGTTGCATCTCTGTATTGTTGTCCCAAAAGACAAACACCTGACTGAAATTCTATTTCGCTCTCGGATTGCATTCTCCTCGATGAAGTGCTTACCTCGAGGCTTCCTACAGATCATTCACGATATCTTCGCATCCGTTGTAACCTGCCGTCCTGACTCTCGACGTTTCGGAAACGTCGTCTATCCTCTCGAGAAATGCAGCCGCAAACTCTTCGACCCACTGTCACTCGATGAAATACGAGCTGACAAACTTGTAAGTATACAAATCAACCCAACAGACTCTTTAAAAGAATATTATGAGAATAGATGACGTATCGAAAATAATCTTTCAATGTCACGATTTGATGTAAAAAAAATTTTTTTGAATAATTTATTCCACTTTTACTTAATCGGTTTTACTCTTTTTCAAATTTCTTCCTGTTTCTTCTAAATGCAGATGAAACTACGGAAATAGACGTCCATTGTTACCCGAATAATGAATCTCAAATACGTCAAGGAAGCTTTAGAACAGACCTCTTCGTCCTTAATTTAAAATGAAAAGTGCAGATGAGATTTGTTCAGATTCAATTACGTTTAGAATGAATATTTGAACCGTGTGTATTTTGTCTTGAGAATCGTATTCCGTTCGGAGATTCTCGAAAGTATTTTCTATGTTCGATACTTTTTTTTAATTCTAATAATCACTAGATTTAAAAAAATATTAAAACGTGTTTAATATTTATATAAAGTGTACGAAAAGGACGATTGATGGGTGAAAAGCTGAAAATTCATCGCTTTGGTATAAAGAGCGTCAAAGAATATCGCAATTGGCAGCAATTCGCATAAATCTTCATGAGATTCCCCCAGTAATTGCGTATCATAGCCGGAATATGAAAAAGAGGACATTTTTAGCTTTTCAACGGTGACTGATAGGATAAATTCAATAACTGACGAATTTTCGGATTACGTAAAATATACCTGGGTTGCGTTACGGGGATGTACAATATTGGTGTTATATGAGAATTGGATTTTCGAATGACGAGCTTACGAATTAACGTTTTGATGAAACTGCCGATATGCTCGCATTTGTAATCGTAAAACCAGAATTCGCACGCGCGAGAATATTCCTGCGGAATTTCGGGAATAATTCGGCGTGTACGCTCTTTTATTGCGCGATTCGTCCAAAGCGTACAAATCCATTTGCCACATCAGCGACGCATTCTCCTCTTTCAATATACGAATTGGCGCCAGAACTGAGAGCATTCTGCTTCCGGCTGCATCCATAGGGTCAATAGAGACTACGCTCCGAAATATTTTTCCCCCGGTCAAAGCGTTTTAAAACGCAACTAAATTGAAATCCTTGCAAATAAATAAAATGGCTATCCGATAATGACCGACTCTGATTTCTCGCATTTTCGATTCAATTCACGCGCAACAAATTTCTCGTTTACGAGTGTTAAATCTTTGACACTCGAGATGAAAAAAAAAAGGTCACGTCGATTATCGAAGGGTAGGAACGCGAATTTGCTCCGAAATGACGATCAAATTGGAGTTAAATTTCGCGGCACGATTATTTGTATATTCAGTGTCGAAAATTGAAAAATGCCGAATAAGGACGTTTGGACGTTTAATAAAACGGGAACACGATCGCTCTCGTGTCATAACTATATTTAAGCGTACAATCGACAATTTTTTCAATAAACTGTCGATAATAATTTGGCTATCGTAAAATGTATTACATCGGTGTACTCATCAAAATAGAAATTAATACAGCTCTCAATTATGAAAGCTCGAATCAATATTGAGAATAAATCCAATTACATTCGAAATAAGAATCGAATTTCATTAAAAAAGAATTATAGATTAAAAAATAACAAAAAGTCAACAAGCAACAAATAAGTACATAAAATTTATAAATAATCATTTTTTCAGATATAAAACAAAGCAGCAATTGCGGAACTGAAGTATGATCAACCGTACGTATGATGCACTCGAATCCGGTGTATGGAGACTCGTTAATAAAGAAAACGAAATTTGAGAAACAATCTGCAAATGGGTCTGGATAAATTTCCATCGAGATGCAGATGAAACGAGAAGAGGCTCGGGGCGGGAGCATTTGGGCGAGGCCAGTGCGTTTGAAACCAGAGTATAATCGAGTTACAGGTCTCATTGAAATAGAACGCTACGCGGAGGGAGAGAGAGAGAGATGTGATTTGATAATCAGAGAGACGGAGAGAGAGCGAGCCAGAGAGAGGAAGGGAGAAGAAGATTCGCAGGAGAGATCACGTATACGGTCGCACAGTTGCCGGTCATCTGAATTTTGATTACTCGATCGTTACCCAAATTGATTGGAGCCATTGAGGTCCGGAGCGTCCGCTCCTCTCATCTTCCGGAAACTTCTATTAGAATTTTATAGTACGAGTGATCGATTTTGTGAAATTTTATGGTTGGTAAATTCTGTACAGTTTGAAAATTGTATGGACGGAGAAAATTTTGCACAAACTCCGGACACGGGTGTCCGGCCTCCGCGCAACATCTGCATACTTTCGCGCGCAAACATCGTACGACCGGCGCGAAATATTTATACGTGTGCGAAAGGTCTACCTGCCTGATCGTGTATCCGGCTCCCCCGTATCGATTGGTATGGACCGGGCGCGCTCTCTTCCCCGTGTATATACCGTGGAATCGTCCGATTTCATTATTCCGCCACGGTAACCACTTTTCTTAATCGTCCATGCATGCCCGGAATATTATTGCTAACTTAACGGCGCGAGGACACACCCTCTCCTCCCTTTCGGAATTCCAGCGACGGCTCGACTTTTTCGCCTCGAGCTTCGTACACTCGTATTTTCCTTTTATTTCATTCTGTGTACAAATATACTCGCGTGGAAAAATATCGCGGTTAACTTTATGAAATTTAACATCGTTTCGAATTCAGGATTTTTGCGTCTGACTCGAATATTAAAAAATTACTAAATGGTCTATATATATTTTCTACTAGTGATTTATAATTTTATGAAATATTATCGAACAGTAAAATTGTTATTTATAAAATCATCACAATATTATTTGTTAAACAAATCTTATAGGGAAAGGGAGGGGTCGAAATGGGGTACTTAAGAAAAATTTCGGGGGTTTTAATATGCTGAATCTTTTGTTTTTTAATCTCAATTAGAGGAAAAAAATAAAATTTTTAGCTAAAATAAAATTTGGATGAACGAAAAATTTTTTTTAGCGGTCAAAATAGGGTACCTTTCCAAAAAGTGGGAAAAAATTTTTTTTTTTAATACTTTCTTAAGTTAAGTTTAGCTTTGACGTCTTATTTCAAGTAATTAATTGATGATTTACATATTTTAATTTTTGTTTAAGGTAGTTCAATAGCTGGGTGCCGTATAAACATGGGGCGGGGCCCCTTTTTGCAATTTTTGAAAAATTAATTTTGATAAATTTTAAGATTTTAAT
>JAPYYX010003078.1:0-12465 GCA_030522605.1 Cremastinae sp. B BG-2022a
GGTACAGTTGTCATAAAACTCAAGAAATTAACACGTAAAAGAGATAGGGAATCGAAAAATGATCAGAATTGAATAAAAAATGGAAACAATGTTCGTTATCATTAAATAAACGGATATAAATTCTCAAAAAATATTCGTCTACGTGGATATTGAGTTATTAAAGAAAACATTTCCTTTCTTATGCATGGAGTCTATAACTATATTCATAGAAAAAGAACAATTTTCTCTTTCGATAACTCGAAAACTATATGTAGATAAAATTTCTGAAAAAAAATCATGCTCACGTATTTTATGTTAAAGAACATCCTGACAAAATTTTATCACATTCTGATCATAGTCGCTTATGTACCGAACCACCTTACTATGACAAATAATTATTTATTCTCCGCATAACTTTGATAATAATGCATCTTATATGAGAGTAGACTCGCTAATGTGTACCTTGTCTTCGGACGATCCTTAACAAATATTTCGGGTTGGGATAAGGAAAAGCGGCGTTTAAAAATGACGTTGGAGGGTTTTAGTAAAAAAAATAATTTATTCAGATATTATTCTGTTAGATTTTCACACGTACGAGGTAATGAAACGTAGAAAAAAATATATTTTCATATCCAATCATTTTCTAAGCTCGATGTGGAAATAATAATTTTCAGACCAGAGAGGGAAATATTTTGGAAGCTTTTGGTCAAAGTCTGCGAAATTTTATCAATGATATAGTACGAGTAAAGTCATCTTACATCCGAAGTATTCTTAATTAATTCTAACTCAAATCAAATTCTCACTTGCTGCGAGATTGGGCGTCAGTTGTACACTCGAGAATGACAATTTACGTAAAGAAATTTCACATAAAAGTTATAACTTTCATTCTAACCCTGAGCAATTTTCTCATGTTGCCTGCAAAGCTAAAAAGAAACTATCAGTATGGTGGCAGGAAGATGACCAGAAATGGAGAGTTCTCACTCACTTCGTTATGATAGTTCGCATTCGAAATGACATAAAGAATATCAAGGAAAATGATTACAATATTATTCCAGTTGGTCCATTCGGAAAAGTATGATGGATGCAGATTTGAGTAATTATTTACATTAGGGGGTTTTTGAGGGTGAGCGTAAATGTTAAGGATGGGTAAGTATTCAAAAAACGCTTTTCCGGATTAAATTGGAAAAAAATGTTGAATTTTTTAGAATTTCACAACAGTTCAGGCTTTCAGTGCGGGTCGCTAAAATAAAGAATTGCCAATTACTTGACGCGAGGTAAAATTAATACGTGGACACGAAAAATATTTTTTGCATTTTGGCTTTTACAACGTTTCTAGAAAATATTTGCCCAGAAAAATGATCGATGAGTCTTCATGAGTTTTTTCGACATTATATCTCTCGGACTGGTCCGGACTCCTTCGGATACTGGCTTTCCGTTTCACGAGATCGATAATTCCTGACGTCCTGAAGCAAGTCCGCCTCGTTCAACCCCTCGCCAGAAAGTAATGGACATCAATCGATGATTCTCGCTTGGTGCTTCATCGCTTTCCATTGTTGGAACGGATCTGACTGGCCTTTCCGTCCATTGACATGGTTTCATCCGCAGGACCGCTCTCGTATGCTGCGATCCGCAGGCTTTTCGAGTGAACATTCGGTACTTGATCATATACACTATGTATATGACAAATTTGACGAAAGTAGGTCTGTCCAGGGTAGCGTTATCGTCACGTCGACGTTGAAGCAGATTAGGACCAACCGCCCTGAAAAACAGCCTACTCATCCAGCTCTCCACTGTTAATTAGCTTTTTCCTCTTACTCGGAAAACCCTTTTTGTCCATCTTTCGATTCACTATACGTTCGATGGCCGAAGCGACCACTATATATAGAGCGTATCGAGGAAAAAACGATACTCCTGTAACAATTCAGGATGCCTGACGATTCACCGTAAAATGAGTCCCGGGCGAGGGAGCAGGAGACAAGGGGAGAATCGAACGCTTATACAAATCATTGCAATAAAATGTATTTTCATTAAGTAATGTAAAATCGTTATCTGTAAGGAGTAGAAATCTTCAACAGAAAAATAAATGGTGCAAAATGATTTCGAAAGATTCTAGTTACAGTGTTGTTAATCCAAAAAAAATAGCAGATTTTCAATTATTTTTTTTCATTAAGCACTGGAATACATCTGAGACAATAAATATATACAATTTTGGAGGATATGGTTCGATGTATTGGTATTGGGATCTGACATGGGGGCAGAGTTCAGTTTTACAGCGGCATTGGGGATGCAATAATGATTATAATAATTGTGATTTTCTTTGGAGAGAATACTTCTCCCGTAGTTAGAAAATATACCACTAGATGTCATACTAACTTATGTCAGATCCCAATACAAAATGTCCAAAAGGAATCATTTTTGGTGAAAACGGAAAATGAATTTGGACGGATTTGTCCGATACAAGACGTTTCACTAATTGTAAGAAAGAAATGATAATCCCTCGAGAAACCAATATTTCTTTTAAGACGCTATGTATACAGCGAAGTACTTACTGCTGCAAACGTATTCTGTACGAGAATATTGAATTTTGTATCACCCAAGGCAGTTCTAATTGGACTACAAGAAAAATTTTTCCGAATTACCTTACATCCTTTCGACTTGATGCATGTCTTCTCCAAACATATAAAGCGGCAATAATTTTTTACAAGCATACCAATATCGATTGCCATTCTCGAGAATGATTGTCGGTCTTGTTCGGACAATAATATTTAGAAGTTGAAAGAAATGTAATAATCTCTCTGATTTGGAAATAACTTCAAAAACCTTACAGTAGAAGGGATGAATTATGGACTGTTTCATATCTGTTATTTTGACACATTGTTTATCTGTACGCATACCTGTATAAATATACGTTCCTTCATCCGTTAAACTTTCTAATATATTTTTGTTGCAGAGAATGTGTTTCTCTTTCGGAATACTAACGACACATTGCCCGATAAATTGTTAGAGGAAAAGCTAAAAACACTAACACAATCTGCCATGTCCTAGCGCTTATTTTGATGGCAAATTGTGTACAGGTGCGACTTTTAAACTAAGTACAGATGTTTGTTGGTTAATGAGAGGACTTGTGGTAGACACACGGATCTACTTCAATGAGACGATCTCGCGAACTCAATAGAATTCAAAATGATAAATTCTCTTAGAAAACAAAGTGAAAAATGTATAGAAAGGTTCATTAATTTCGGCATTAAGAAATGTAAACAACATAGTTTACATTTACATAAGAAATGTAAACAACATAGTTTAGTTTTCTGGGCGTGCCAAGTAGTGGCCATGCCTAACGCTGTTCAACCTGTGGGACCGCTAAAACTCAACACTGACTATAGGTCCACTAGTATCGATGAAACCGAATAAAACCGAAACTTGAACTTTATCACACAGAGAAATAACGCGGGCGCTCAAACTTTTGCAATTCCCGAATTTATTATTTTTTATCGATTTACAAACGAGAGGACGAGTCCAAATGACTTACGATATTTAACGAGGGTGTCGGAATACTCACGTGAAGCAACTCCAAACTACAATTTTTAATATCAAAAGGCCTGATGTGAAGTTAGCTCACTCACCACCGTGATTTCTTTCTCAACATTTTCTCGGTATTCCCATCATATTATACAAAAATTTGCTGTATTTTTTTCTATAGCTTCTCGATTCAAGAGAAGGTGTATGAGAAAAAATTACAATCCGGAGTGCTAGCCAGCAGCAGTTAGATGACGGCACTTGCCAACTCAGCACACGCGTTTAACTTCACAAGACTCGCTGCACCGACCTACGCAGCCTTAATTCTTTCAAAATTAATAATCATAAAGTTGACATTACGAGTGAAAATTGAATTATGTAGAGTTAGAACCGCATCAAAATGCAATAATTACTTTAATTCAAACGGGGATTATTCCACTATTATAAAGTTACACAGAAATTGAATTACTTCGTTCGTACAACTGAGTTTCAACATTTGAGGTTGTTTATTCTAAAGGAACGTGAATAAGCAGTTGCGTAACAATTGTTCTGCTGCGACTGGATATAGATTTTTTAAATTTATTTAAATTCATTCACAAGATTAAATTTAAATATTCTATGTTTTTAATGTCAAGTATAAATCCATCAGGAGATTGGATAAAATGATAAAAAATAGGTTGCCGGAAAATATAAAATAGGCAAAGGAATTATTCCATTAGAAAATTTGATTTGATGAAAAAACTTGATTCGAACTCATATCTGTTTCTTGAAGCTTTTGCAAGGAAACCTTTCTATCTCCAATTTTATTAGCGTGTTGTTGGAAGGGAAAAAAAAGAAGTGCAAAATTTGTAATACAAAATGGATAGTACCTAGGTGTTGCAAAGGGATCGTTGGTAGACGCGTTGTTGTAAAAGAGGTGGAAAGTGGTAACCAGATACACATGTTGAATGAGGTTGGTTTCATGTGTCTGGCGAAGATTGCAATTATTTTTACTCTCGCCCATACCATCCCTACTGTTTGTACAGTCAGGACAGCTCGAGTGGAGGCGACACGAACTACGTTTCGAGGCTACATCAGATTCCGGGAGAACATCGTTTCGCACACGAGAGCGTGACATGATATAAACAAGCGTGGAATGCAAAGGGTCGAATAACGGTATATGTTGAGTTTTCCCACCGATGGCAAGCTCCTCCAAAACAGAGCGACCTCGTGATCCCTTCGCTCTCGGTCGTCCGCCCGCGACAAAGGCTAATTGCGAAGCACGGAGCAGCCGCGCCGCGAACGTGAACAAGCCTATATTGAGACGAAAACATGGGGAAGAGAAACGTGCGCGTATGCCTGAAGCTTTGACCCGAAGAGAGCGACGGAAAGAGCGAAAGGTACATCAGGGAATGCCGTGGCTCCCCGTAGACGAGGATTTTCTCGTGTATCGCACACGGTTGACTCTATAACGACATATGTTACTGTAAAGTTCCTGCAGCCTTTGGTGGCTGAACCGGTATGCACTCCATGGGTTAATCATGACCTGGGGACATATACGCCTTGTCTATACGCATACATCTACATACCGCGTCAAGATTGACCGTATTGGTGCATGCACAGGTAGAAGGGACTGAAATACGGGTACTTCACAAACTCGGCAATGTTCTCTACGACTAGAAATGCGGTTGGTCACCGTACCTTTTCTGTTGTTCGCGTTACAAAACGTCCGTATGCAGCCTCGCTTGCTTGACGACAGCCCGAGGTGAACGCAGAGTCGATGTAATCGACATGCATCGACTTCGCAGTCTGTACTGTACAATATAGGCGTAAGCGTACAATTCATGACAATGGACTTGAGGTAAACCTTAACGATGCACAGAGCCACGTTCGGCATAATTCGCCGGAGATTGCGCACCCCTTCCACCCCTATTCAACGTCCGTACGAGAAACCAATATCCATTGGCTTCCACCTTGGTCACTCGATTTCCATACCGATGTCTCTATCACTGAAGCGTTGTCCTAGTATTTTAGTTTTCGCACCCTGCGAATGTTTGTTTGCGATCGTATCAGTCTAAATGATGTTGGCAATTATGCTTCTCGCTGTGAAACTGGTGCTTGTTCAACAAACCTTTCATACAGCAGCTATAATGGTTAACTTCAACTTCTACGCATTACGCACGCTATGCACTACTGTGTCTTTTCACTATTATTGATACCGTATTCAGCTTTTGTTGTTCTCTGTACATCACCGATTGTCGTAAGATTATCAAGTTGTTTGATTTATTCAACAAGACTGTGACTTCTTGACATTAACGATTCTTGATACATTGCGTCTTGTCATGTCCTACCTCTATCAATGATCAATGGCTCCTTTCATTTTCTTTGTAATCCAATATGATTCATAAGATAGTTATTTCCAGTTGTACGACCGCTTTGGGCTTTTACAGATCGTAAATTTCATATTCCATATTATTCCTGGTTTCCATATTATCGTTTTTTATCTTCTCCCTCACCGATTGCGTTTGCAGTCAACTTGAGCCCTAACCTGGATCGGATTCGCACATGTTTGCACATGGGCACGGGAAAACTGCAAGAAACCCGTTCCAATACATTCCGTGATGTCCTTTCTGGATTTTCTAAAGTCACCAAGCCTTGAATAACCCAGAAAAACCACCACTCGATCAGTGTTCACTCATCAGTCCATCGACCACGGGTCCATGACTGTTGGTCAAATATAATTTATAATCGTTTCAGTAAACGCAAAGATAAAGTGTATTACTTGCGCAATTACTGATACACGTAAAAGTTAATAGGTGCAAAACAATGATAGAATTTGTCTTACATGCGTCACAATCAGACTGAAGTAATCAACCTTTGTGTCTGGTCTATATCACGCATAATTTACTGAGATGGTAGTTGGTGCTGCGTATTATACGTATATACAGTGACAGCAGAGAGGTTCGTTCAACCTGACACAACATATCATTCAAGCCTCGGCCTATTTGTACGCAACGACGCTCTTCCTCTCGTCACCCCGTGACACACGTGAGTTTAATGTAATGTCCACAGGTTCAGTCAGAACCTGGAAGAACCGTTTTGAATATATGTACTCCAAGCCTTCCGTCTTTAACTATCTTAGAGGTCTCCATGCTGCGAACTTAATGAGGAAATAACAGAGGATTACTACTTATAATGTTACTTCCGTCTTCATCTTCCTTAAAAATGACATGCACGTTTTACCAATTCATCGATCAATTAGAATCAACCAGTATCATGAGTCGTTGATAGCCCACATAAAAATCAATCTACAATACAATTCATTCCATTATATGCATGTATCGTGAAAAGCAGGGTAAGACTCATTATGGTGCATTGTTATTTTGTTTTTTGCGCCCGGAGTCAATGAAAACGATGAATTCCTATTTCAATATACCAGGTTGCAAGAGAGTAAAAGTTTTCTTGCAGTAATTTCTAGCACGGATCCGTTGGCTAAGCCCCCAGGAGGTAGGACGACTTCACAGCGTAATTCTTCCGACTACAGCGACCAGGGGGGTTGTTTGCGGCAGTGAGAGTATAGCGCGGTACGTGGTAAACTCTCCAGGAACCCTTCTGAACCAGGGTCATATAACCAGACTCATCTAGCCAGGCGGGGAAAGAGGCTTGTTCATTCGCATAGGCGTGTGAAACTGGGATGGTGTAATTCTCGTGAGCGGACGCGTGACAAGAGCTTTCGTGTACTCGAGACACTTGAGAATCCCTCTCCCTTCAGCTCTCTCTCTCTCTCGTTCTCTCGTTGAGCAACTACCGTGAAGACTTACAGACAAAGAGGTATAAACTGAGATCAAGCTGAAAGCTAGGTGGTTACTTGTGTATGAGCACACAAGGGACATCGTTATTGTTGTTTGTATATGATTTACGTTTCGTACTCGGTCTCATGTCGCAATGCCGAGTTATACGAATGCGGCTTGCCTGAAATGAGGCTTAGATAACTCCGTTATCTTCGTCTGCCTCGTCACGATTAATGATCGCTTCAGCTTTAATTACTCAGTGTCTTGTTGAAACGGAAGCTCCTCGAATAATCGTCAAGTAATTGATGTTTATACCATACTGATCCCCTTACTAACGTTCTAGTCGAACACAGCCATCGTTTTCATAAATAAGCTAAATAAATTCTCGTTTCTGACTTGATGACCTCACACCGTCGATGTTTATACCCATGTGCAGAAACAAAATAGAATGCATTTGATAAATTGAAAAACGGAATGTAAATGATGGTACTTTATCTCTTCTCTCATTTAGTACAAGATATTAGGCTTCGTGGTTTTGGCCTATCACGAATCCTTACGCGGGTAATTGAATCGGTAATTGAATTGATGCTTATCTAATGTAAGTCTGTACGCTGAGCTTCTGACCCATCTGCTCCCACGTTACTTTCCCTTTTACCGATTGCTCCGTTCCTACTCCCTCTTTCTTACCTATTCCTCCCCATCTCGCTCTACCGCTTACTTGGCTAGTCTGCTCAAAGTCGATGAGCGCTTCGAAGTCTTATGGTGAACGGTCACGGCAAATGAGGGCTCTTTAAAAGCCACATCGCATCCTTCTTCAGTTTGCACTCTCAGCACCGTTCCAGCGATCAATATCTGCCAACAACTTTGTTAGCGGAAGTCATATAATCTACAAGAAATCGATTTATCTGATGCTTCCCAATTCATAATTATATATTCGATGTAGTAGACAGGATCAAGAGTATTTGTTCATCATATCTGGATAAGACTTTTTCAACAGAAGACAACAAAAGTTGATACAACTTGAAGAAGCCGTAACCTATCCCAAGCAAGTACATTCACGAGCTCATATAGCAAGCATCCTGGAAAAACTAGTAAGAAATTTTCGTAAATGGAGATTTGAATGTATTCACAATAATGAGTTTCATTGTTACAAGCTCGAGAAAAAACTTTCAAAATTTGGAATTAATGTTGCAAACAAAAATCAAATTCGTTAAACAAATTCGAACTGAGTACTTGTTTTGAGTTTTTTGTCGGCTGAAAAAGCTTTCACACAAACTCAGCAAGCACTCACAATTCGAATTTGCTTTATGGATTTCAATTTTTGTTTATCACATAATATTGCTTTCTAAGTTTTCAATAGTTTTTCTAAATTTTAAGTTACGAAATTCATTATTATAACTTATTATTATTATATTATATCATTATTATATTATATTATTATATTATATTATATTATTATTATTATAATTAAACCTTGACAACGCCAATTTGCTACTACTATTTAGGATATAGAGCACACAAATGTTAGTGCCTCCTTTTTTACAGCATAGGATTTTTTAGGTGGATATAAAGCAATTTGAGCAAATAAAATGATTAACGAGTGATTGATCCATTGGAAATTATGCGAGAAAAACTTTGTCATATATTCACGTTAAACAAACGTTCTTCCGAAATGGATGCTCCTTATGGATTAACGTTATATACACTCGATTTTTTTTCTCATACATTTCTTGTTTCAATACGATCTTTCTTTAACAGAATTTTTTTTCTATTTGGAAAATGTCATAAAATTAATTTTTTATAAGGAGATTATGTTTCCACAAGAGCATGTAGTTAGTTAGATATAAAAAAATGAGAAAATATATGTTTTTTACAAAATATTCCAACATTCTCGTTATCCTGGAAATAAAACGTTTTTTTTTTATTTCAGGTTCTCCTATATTGTCGTTTGATTTCTCCTTTTTTTCTTTTGCTTCAGTCTTCTTCTTTTCATAATTTTTTCTTCTTTTTTTCATCGATAATTATCTAATTATAATTACGCATAATGCATGTTGTATTTACATATGCATACAGCAATCTTTTTTATAGGGAAGCCAGTAATCGATTGTTTAATAGCGCACGCTGAAGAACAATTTTGAGAAAATATTTATTTAGTAATTAAAGATATGGAAAAATATTCCAAAATGGAGAGGCAAACTAGAAGCACGCGATCAGCACGAGGCGCGTAACGGAAGTGACGCAAGAACGTGAAGAGCATGCTGTCATAATAACTCCGTGAATATAGTCACGTAGGGAGGCAGCGGACCGTCGTGAATACTTATAGCATACCTTTTATATAGCAATTTATTCTTTTGTAACTGTGGAACAATTTTGACATTAAGGAAGAATGACGTTTAGCTCTATGACGTGTTAGACTGAGGCACACTCATTCCTGATAGTGACGAGGATTATATGACAAAGAGTCAACTCGTAGGGTTGTGCGGAAGGGTACTTTTTAATTAACTGATTTTAAGTCGTTGAATAATTTTGTCGACCGGTTCATTAAGATAAGAGCAGTATGATCGAAAATGGGAATTATTTAAGAAACTCACACAACCGTACAGTGAATTTTCCGTAAACGTATACATGCCTGGAAACTCCACCACCAGTCTGAGTATCACTAATTTTATTATAATTATAATTAATTGATTAGTTCAATCTAGACATTTTACTGGAGACTTGTATCGATAACGATGGCCGCGGACGCGTGGTCGATATTGAGGTCTGGTCCTAACACAAATTAGGCTGCCGTTGGGCACTGCCAGTACTTGGATACAGCTTTTCCGTAGTTTTCCCATGTTCATGATGGAACATGTGCGAATGCGATAAGGAGTTAGGTATAAGTAGGTAGGCTACGGTATCGATCTGGCGGAGATGAGAGCAATTCGAAGGTATAAAGAATAAAAAATTAGGAGTGGAATAAGCAGTACAATGTGCAATAGATGAAAGGTTGTAAATGTCAGAACAGGGGATGTAGGGTAACTAACTACTTTTGGGACTCTATTGATTTTATCGGTGCTTATATTTTAAGCATTGTACAAATGAACGAACGGCTTGCGTTAATAATACACCGGTACTAAAAATAATATACACTCAAAATATGTGAGTATTGAGTCAAAAGTACGAAATCGATACGACATTGCATACATAGCGAGAAAAAAATGGAATTTTCTCTCTTTCGAGATCCGTGTCAAATTGATTTTTCCGCCATTTTACTCGCAACGAAAAAAGTGTCAGCACGATCACTGACCTATGTATAGTTCGTCTTTTACAACAACTATTTTATCCTTACTGCTCATGTGATGGAAACGATCTTGAAATTCCAACGCATCGCAATATCCAGAAGAGAAACACCGCGTGCCACATTTTCGCTACAGCCACCCACACAGAATCGCTGTAAAGATACATTGAAGTCTGTTCAACGCCGAGGGGTGAACCCGACACTTACGAAGGATATTACACTCGGGCGATAAAAAATAGGCGTCCTTTTTCTATTTTTTGCTGAATATAATACTGTCGAGGAATTTTAGACACCTTCGAGCCTCGTAACAGATTTGTTCAATTCAACGTAGCATCCGTCTCCCATTCAAACTTTATTACAACCTTTCAAACCCTTACTATCACCTTTATAAAGCATTAAGAATAATCAAATTTGTTTTTTTATTTTTAAGTAATTTTGGTTCAGATATTTTCAGCAAATAATAAACCAGCGAGAAATTCAATTAGAGACAGAATAATAAAATAGTTGAAAGCGATCTCTCAATTATGCAATGTTCACAGAGAAGAATTAAAGAGGTTAAGAAATTTAATCAAGTCCGTACGACGTCGATAATCTGGATAGAATGTGTACCCATTATGCATACAGAGATTCGGAGTGCCTTGGCTCATCGTCGAACGCGCAAGCCATCATCCTCTCGTCAAGTTTGCGTGATATACTATACCGTTTCGAGAAGCGTAGGGCAGAGGGTACAATTGTCAATTATGCGTGCATCAACCTACCCTTTTCTTAGCTCTCGTTCCCTTTCGTATTCTGGTCTTATAACCTCCCCTTTATATATATATATATATATATCTATCTATGTACATAAGCATAGTGTACGATATTTCACGTCAGGCTACATCGCACGTTCGTATGTCTCATATATGCGACAAATCCCTCTCTTCGTCGTATAAACTTCAGGCTTGTACGATGCCGAGACGAGGCTTCATCCTATGCTTTTTATCCTTTTCTTTCCCTTACTCGTATGTACACTTATACTTTTTTTTATTATTATAAATATCCGTTCTCATATTGCTCGAATGCCGGTTTTTTTTTCGAATTAAAGTGGTTCGGAAGAAACAACGAAAAAATCGAGTTACGTTTGGCCTCCTTGTGTTTTGAGATTGATACACGGACACTGTAATATCAAACGAATCGATAAAAAAAACAAAGAAGTTTCACCATAACGTTTTTAAGATATGAGCGCTTAAAGTTTCATGAACATATATGTACTCTTATGCAGCCCACGAAAATTTCACCGGAAATGACAGAATTACGCAAAATTTAGACGTTTCATAATATAATCAAGAATCATCATACGAAACTTTAATTAATGAAGAACACTCCTGCAAAGTTTTTGAACTTTTCACAGCACCATTTTTTTGCTATCATTTATTGAATTTTGATATGCGGCTTCTATCTCTTTTTACTTGGCAGATCTCAGCATACTAGTAGCCACGCGTATGTTCAAATGAGAGGTTAGAAAAAATCTTTATTGCAAATAATTATAGAGTTGAATAATACATAAAATTTCGGATCTAATTATGAAATAAAATAGAAATATATGTATTTTTGAAATGTGATTTCGATACTTCTTGAAAGAGTACTGGTAGTAGTAATAGCATATTTATTATTACTATGTATGACATTATTTACATGTTGTATTTACAAGATACATTTGTTGTTTGGGGTAGGCCATCGACCGAGGTCCTTCAGCCCTTTTTGAAAGATTTATCAAAAATTCGAAAAATCTATTAAAGTTGTGAATTTGATTTCCTGTTTTTCTTCCGAACCACCTTAAGGATAGGGGAGACCGGGGCAAGACGGCCCACTTAAGACTTATTATTATTCTTGGTGGCTTTTAACCATCAAATTCATTTACTCTCATCCAATTTTGATAAA
>JAPYYX010003079.1:0-12456 GCA_030522605.1 Cremastinae sp. B BG-2022a
CTCGAACGAGGAAGGACGATGAGAAACCCTCGCGAAAATCCTTTATCCGGAATAGGAATAAAATTATAAATTTAGCGAAATTCCAACATAATAAATAAACAAAATAAATAAATAAATTACTCAAAAATTCAAGAACTGAATTCACTTTTATCTCACAGCAAAAATAAAACAACGATCTAATTCTCGAACGAGGAAGAACGATATGAGAAACCCTCGCGAAGATCCTTTATCCGGAATAGGAATAAAATCGTGGAATAAGAATGATAAGTTTAGTAGAATTCCAGGATAATGAAACGAATTGCGATCCTCGAAATTGGCTGATCCCCATTACCCCGAATCGATGTTGCATTTTATACCGCTGGTATACGTGAGAGCAGAAGTTCGCGGTCAAGGCTCTCGGTCTTTCGAGTCATTGACATCGCTCGCGTACTCGCTTCTATCTTTATATATCTTCTCTCTCTCTCTCTCTCCCTCTTTTACTCTCTTACTCATCCCTTCCCGCGGTTTCGTTCGTTGCGCTTCTCGCTCGAAACTCGCCGTGTTATATTGCCCCGTGTGAGATTCTCTGAGATTCTGTATACACATTCTACCCGGCGCATCTTCTATGCGGCCATCTTGACCGCGGCGAACACGCGCGAACGCGCTTAGACTGATGCCGGCCCATTACATCGGACGCCTAGATCTACGTCGTTCCTCTCTCTGGCCTTTATCTCTCCTCCTCGTCTCGAATCTCCAGCCCGTATATATCTCACTCATCCCTCTCTGAAAAAGAAATAAAAAAAAGGTAAATAAAAACGCGCATTCCCTGTAACGAATTTTCTACAATCTCACCGGAGCCTCGACGTTCCTCCGAGCCAAACACATTTCGATTCTGAGAAACGTACGAGGGAGCTAGAAATTTTTGCACGAACGAGAAATCGGAAGTAACCGAAATCGAAGTTGAGGAATTTTCCTCGTGCGAGCGAGAAGTTTGACGAGCGCGACTCGGATCGGTGTTACGTGACCAAACGTCTCGGTCCTACGTAATGATACACACAACAGAGAGAGTTATATTCGTTTTTAACCCCTTCCTTTTTATTATTATTCTTTCTCCCCGTCCGGGGATCATGACGCTCCATCCTCGTCACGCTCTCGCACGATTCGACTTAAATAATAACGAGGTACGCGTCTCTCCTGTCAACCTTTTTTCAGCCTCTTTATTTCTCGATCGAGAAACTCTCTTTCTCACGTTCAAGGGGATACTCCAATAAAACTAGCTCAAAATTGCTGTTAGATTCATCCCATTGACGTCATTCAGGTAAATCGTGAGACACGACTCGTGTACTCGCTGTAAAGTCGTAATTTTGTCAATTATGCATCGCGTATGTAAAGTTTTTAATAAAAATAAATTGAAAAAATTTTTTTTTTATATAATTTAGGAGTTATTTGACCAGATGTGAATTCCAAGATGACGTTTAACTACGACTGAGAGTGGAATTGAAATTATAGGAATCTACGAATTGCAAAAAAATTACGTTTGATGGTTTCTGAGAAAAAATATTTTATAGTTTCTAGACTTAGGGCGAAGTGTCTCGTAATCTCGGAAATTTTGTATAAACACGCCAAAGCAAAATAATATGATGCTAAAACAAAGAAAAAAATTTATTATTGTTATGATCAGTTGAGAATCACGATTCTCTTTTTTCTTTCTCCCTTTTGCTTTGTAATTTTAAAAGTTCAGGGGGAATAAATTTTCCGCGCAGCTTCTTCAGAGTTATTTTTGTCCGTGAACAAAATATATTTTTTTTTCTTCTATATTTTTTGAGACGTTGAAAATGGCGAAGACAGGACGTTGATCGTCAAACGTACTACTAGCCTACTATTGCTATGCGCGACGCGAGGGCTCTTGTCGACTTCCTCAACGTGTTCGGAGGACCAAGATTCCGTCGCGACGGTGACAACGTTTCCGGTCACCGGAAATATCCTTCCACAATGTACCGCACGTGAATCCTTAAATGAAATGGACATGCGAACTTTGCGTATAGATTTTGCGTTTGCATCTTGTTTTAATAAAATATTATTATTTTCAATTTTTTGATTGAAAAATGTATGAAGTAGGGTAGATGAGGGCAAAATGGGGTACTTGAGAAAATTTTCCGATTCCAAGGGCTTAAATGTGCTGAATTTTTTGTTTTTTAATCACAATCGAAGGAAAGAAATTAAATTTTCAGCTGGCATGAGAAAAAATGAATCTTTTTATTGAACAAAATGGGATACCTCTCCAAAAAAAGAGAAAAAATTTTCTTTTTTATAATTTGTTAATTTATTATTAGCTTTGACGTTTTGTTTCAAGTATCTGATTGATGATTTATTTTGATTTTCGTTTAAATGTGTCTCATTCCAAAAGAAAATCATCTTTTTCTATCTGCTACGTTGTTTTTTGATTATTAATTTTTATTTTTGGTTCAATGTGTATTGGAATCACCAAATTTAATATTCTTGACAAAGAAAACACTATTTGATATTAAACTTTATCAAATTTTGAAATATTAAAAATTTTCACCAAATTTTTGGGGTACCCCATTTTGCCCCCTCTACCCTATAGTTCATAATAAAGTGTATTTTATTATGTAAACTTTCGGACCCTTTTTAAATTTCGTGATTTTAAATGAATACGAAAAAGTTGACTTCAAGGTAAACTTTATTAATTTATTTTACGTAATTCAATAGGGTGAGTAAAATTTCAAGATTTTGCTTATATTTTTATCAACAGCAACCGTTACGGACTGACCAATGAGGACCTCAACCGACGCTGGAGCAATCCTAACCAAACTCTGCATCCCGTCATATATCACACTAAAGGTCTTATGGAATACTGTAGCAGAATATTGCTAAAGCCGCCGCACGTTTTCGTCGATTATCACGGTCATTCGAGACGGAAAAACGTATTTTTGTTCGGATGCTCAAGATCGGGTTCCTGGAGTCCGATTGACCGTGCCAAGTCCGATCAGCCGGTTCAATATTTGGTAAATATCGAAATGACAGCCTAAAAACGTTAAATAAAAATTAATGTTCCGTCTCGTTCCTATTTTACTCATATTTACTTTTTCAGATGTTACCTCGTCTAATGCAGAAAACATCACCGGCTTTCGCTCTGCCACTGTGCTCGTTCAAGGTCGAAAGACACAAGGAATCCACAGCCAGAGTCGCCATATGGCGCCAACTCGGCGTTTCGAGGTACTGCGTAATCAGTTCTGCTAATTTTGCAATTTTTTTTTCACTTTGATTTTCTATTTCAATCTTTATGACATACAAATTTTTTTTCGCTTTCTGAATATTGATTGAATCACCTTTATTATAAAAATTGTATTTTTGCGATTCTATACTTAATTAGTTTTATTTACTAATAATTACAAACTTAAATTAATTAAGGTAATTGGAATAACTAATTATTTTGTTTTTATTAATTTTGTTAATAGAAGTTACACCATGGAGAGCAGTTTTTGCGGCTGCGATCAAGGACCTCTAGCAGGTTTCCACCTCAACACGATGCACTTGAAGGAAGTTGGTCAACATTTCTGCCAAGCTCTATCGATGATGAAGGACGGTGGTGACGAACAGTGGACTTTGGACAAGTACGTATTGTGGTATCACCAAACTATCAATCTATTAATTAACAGGGAAGCTCCGAAAATTGAAGACATTCACGATTTATAAAATATAGACTTCAATTTAAAAAGTAGTCAATATAGTATACTGAATAGTTGAAAAAAATATGACGATATTTTTCTATATTTAATTATCAAGATAGTCAGAATAAAATAATGAATGGTTGAAAGAGTAATTGTGAGATTTTTCGGTATATTGAGTCATTGAGACATTGTACGACAGATTGAGGAAGGAGTCCTGTTGTCCAATGAACTGCATCATGAGAAAGTGTAAAAGACCTCCAAAGTGCATTCAGGATAAGCACGCGGTTCAGCATATCGAGGCAGTGGAATCGAGGTTTTAGATAAATCATTACAATTTCCTTCTTCGTCTCGTTACTACGAATTAACCAAACAAGGAAAGAGCGAAAACACTGAGGATTTTATTTTCATTTTTTTTTTCGTTGATTAACAAACTAACTTTGTGTTTATTTTTCGGCTTCGCTAAACGAGGCATTTTACAGAAAAGCTTTTTGCTCGGCAGAGTGAATCATGATTCGAGTGCGTTTAATTTTTTTTCGTCACGTTTCATTTCACGTGCCTTGATCGATGGATATTCGATTTTTAGGATTCCCATGGGCGACGTCGGTTACGAGGAAGAGGGCGGTTGCATGCCCGACGATCTGTCATCGAGCTGCGAGTCCGGGGACGAGTCCGACTTCGACGATTGATTTTCATTCTCACAAAAGCCCGTTTCGTATTCGTTCGTCATCGTGTACACTGAATTTCGCGTTAAATTCGTCTTTAACTTATCCAATAAATCTTAATATTTTCCTTCTCGTTCGTTCGTTATTATAATATGTAATATAAAAAATTTGATCGCTCTCGATGAAATATTTCGTGCCAACTTGATTGACTAATCTGAATATCGCGATACAGGTTGCAATTCAAGTTCTACGCTGCCTAGAAAATAGAACGAAACCTGCCATTTTACGTTTTTGTAAATTGAAATTTCACTACAAATGTTATACAGAGTGTATAAAATCGAACTGCGTGTTATTCGTAATTTTACTGTATATACAGCGAATTAAAGTTCGGAAGAATAAAAAATAAATTTTCTTCGATTATCCGAGAGATTATTACGATCCCGAGGGAAAGTGATTCAAGCTGTCATGCTGGTACTTGAAACTTTATTGTCTGGTTATATAATATGTTTGAGTTCTTCTAACATTCTTCACTTCTATGTGTATTCAAACTGCTTGGTGCACGCAATCCCATTCAAAATTCGTTCCGCATCGTCCGACAGGTTTCATTTTTTTCTGCTTATCTAAACGCCAAATATTTTCCATGCAAATATCTCAAGATTGATAGAAACACCGATTTGACAAAAAACAATATTTAAAATGTCAACAACATTGCGTTGCTGAGCAAAATAAAATTATCTCGTTTGCCTCAAATACATATTTTAGTAGATACATCGAGGATGAGATATTTCTCCTCAATGACCATTTTGGATGGCTCTCATGCGAATTTTGATTTGCTCGTAAGTGATCCAGAGCACGATATTCCATGAAACGAGACGTGCAAAGCTGGGCACGAAGCCTTTGTAGAATGCCATCGGACCCTCGTTCACGAATGTTTTCATCGCAGCATCCATTGCACCTTTGTACTCTCCCGGTGGTGAATTCATGTATCGCGTTTTTATCACGTCAACAGGACTCGCGACCAGAGTCGTGCACAAGCCAGCGGTGGTCGCAGCAACCAGATGACACGGTATCCCGTCTCTCAACATTCCGGAATTCAATATTGTCTCCTTGATAACGTCGTAACACACGATTTCAGCCACATTCACAATCGCGTTCCTCGAGACGTTTGGAAAAGTGCCTGAGAAAATATAAAGTTACGGTGACAAAAAAATTTCCATGATATTTCATCAGACATGTTTCATAATGAGAATCTCAATTAAGGGGACTCGGTAGTCTAGAAATTTCAAAAAATCAATTTTTTTTCAATATTTCGAAAGTATAGTACCTCGAGAATATACTGTGGAAATTTCATGCGGAAATTTCCAATATTATAGCTTCTACAGCCCATTAACCAGGTAGAGAGCGGATCTTAAAGTATCTGTACGTCAAACTTTAAACTTATTTATGTCGAAACGACTTTTTTCGGCACGGTGCAGGTGAAAACAAAAAAGTATTCAATCGAATTACTTGAATTTTGGATATGTTGTTCACATCATGTAAGGCTATCGTCGGAACTAGAATCATTATTTTATTTAAATAATTTCCTATTTTTTACACTAAAAAACTAGTGAAAAAAACCAATTGTAAGAACTTTTTTAAAAGCGCGCCATTTGGTCATTTTTTATTTTTTCTGATTTATTCTAATTCCGACCATAACTGCACTCTTTCTGATTAAGAATCTTTTTTAATTTTGTATTTCGGATGAGTAGAAGTCTCAAAATCACCTGCACCGTCCGGGTCCGATTTTTCGAGAGGGCATTTTCATAATAATAAATATTGTTTTTAAAATGAAAAAAAAAATTTGTTGTATGTTCAATAAACGTAGTAATAAGCCTGAAAAGTTAAAACATCGTTTTTTAAATTTTTAGTGGCAAAAAAATGATGAAAATAGGTGAAATTTTCGTGCTCTAGATCACCTGGTCCCCTTAATTCTAAATTTTTGAATGCATCAGAGTTTTCATTGATCTTTTATCATGAAGTAAATTTGTGACTTTTCAAAAATGGGGATGAGTTCTGAAATTATCTTTATTATGCTCTGTAGCTATCTCTTTTGTGCTCATTTATCAAATGGGTTTATCCAGACCATATTACATTCTTTATCAAGAATTTACGAGCAAACTCCGGAGTCCAATCATCCTCTAATGTTCCGAGGTGGATAATTTACCTTTCCACAAACCGCGTACACCCTCGTTATGAGCGATGCTCTTGTAAGCGTGCAAGGTCGAGTTATATCTGATGGAATTCCTGCTGTTGTTCCCTGCTTGAAGACGAACTTTGACGACGTCGGTAGGTTGAGCCACGAGGACGGACATTGCGCCAGTAGTAACACCAGCAGCCATGCAAATTCCAATCCCTATGGATCCTGAGCGGTTCTTACCTGTCAAGAAAAAATGAAAAAAATAACGATTATAGATTAATCCTGAACTCACAATTGAAGATATTTTCGACTTTTTTCTCTTTTTTTTTATTTATTTTTTCACTTTTTAATTTCTTTTCTCATATTAACTTTCCCACAATTTGCCTATCAAAATTTCATGACTTTTTTATTCATGACTCTTTTTTTTTGTTTCTCAGTTTTTATTTAGAGTAGTTACGTATGACAGAGGATTAGAGCTTTGGTTGTAGTTGCATGTACCGTCGATGATTCCAGCGTAGAATGACTTGACGCTGTCGTAGAGTCCCAAACGAATGCTGGCGAAACACATCTGTCTCTGGAGTCCCGCGGAAAGACCTCCGTACAGGCTCCTGCAACCACCCTCGCTCAAACTCACGCCCAAAAACACGATCACCCCCCATTCGGATACAACTATACATTCTCTCATTTCTCTGTCTCTTTGTCCTGCTCTTTTATTTTTCATGACTTTGCATCAACGAGCGGAATTCTTGTCTCTCGAAGAATTCACGTTTTCCATTTTTCTCTCATTTCAAAAGCGACCGAGCCAAAACTTGGATTAGAGGAATCTCTTTTGAAAATAATAAAAAAATTATACAGGATAAAAGAAATAAATTTTTTATTTTTTTTAGAATATACTTGATAAGTTGAAAGAAAAATTAGAATTAAATTAAAATCAAAAACAAAGATCTGGATAATTTATTCAATAGAAATTCTTGGAGCGAAAATGAAAGGCAGAATGAGCGTTTCTGGCTCGTCGCGCACCAGAGAATATTATTCAAAATAGATGCTTGTTGCAGCGTTGCGAGAACGCGCAGAAAATCATTTTATGAATGGTACCTACCGTTTATCTCTTTTTTTCAAGTAAAAGAAATCTCTCAAATTTTTAAAGCTCATTGTATATGTTCAAAACGTACCTCACGCCTTCGATTCTCACGATGTTCCCCATCGTCTGGAACAAGCCTGGCTGACTCGATTGTATCGCCAGGACCGAACCTTCCGCCGAGGCGACGAGAAGCGGACGAAACTCGCCAGCGATCTTGAAAATATTAAAAATTACAAAAATTGTAAAAATATAAATTTACATTGATAATTTTTTTTCCGATTTTTATCGCACCTGCATTCTAACTTTTGCCGTATCGAGTGGAAAGGTGACGAGATCGGCAAAGCAGGCTGCAGATCCGGCAGTCAGCAATTTAACACCGATCGAAGTGTTGTCCTGTACACTTTTAGCCATTTTTACAATTTCTTTTCTGCCAATTTGTTTAAAAAAAATTCACTATGCACCGAAAGGCTTCTGACCAAAATTGCAAGTTCGTTTTCTCTCTGATCACTGACGATTTCTTTTTTTCTGGAATTTTCTTATTTTTTCTCTCTTTCTCTCTTTTATTTACAGTATTTACAACGTCCTGCCAGAGGACAGGTTTATCAATGTTTCATTGAATATTCTCGTCTCCTTTCACTCGTCGATTTTCTCTTCTTCCCTGAAGTGATCGGGATAAGTGTGCAGCCCTTCGGACCGCGAGCACTCGTGTTTTATTTCTTTGTTGTTGACTTCTTTAATCATACTATTCACCTGCAACAGAAAAAAAAATTCTCAATTAAAAATCAATCTTTCGACCCATCAATCGTTTACCTTTTGTACGAAGAAAAAAATTTCTTCACATTTATTTATTTCTCATTATTTTAATTTTAGATTTTCTCGCAGGTATCACAAAAAAATTATGCTTCGAAGATAACGTCACGAAAATTGTTGTCAGTGAAAAATTGATGGAAAAGAGAGCGTGACGGTGCTAAAAAAATCGAATATTTGAAAGATGTGTCACGATTGAGATCTCGACGATAAACTTATCCGACGACGACAATGTTCTCCGATTTATGATCCTCCAATTGTCCTCGTTAGATCGCAATTCTCCCCACCAACGATTTAACATTGAAGAAAGCAATGAACATTTTTTTCTCTCCTCATTGTATATTTCTCGATGGGCGTATTATTGATTCCATCGAGGAATAATTAATGGGATCGCGAGGCGTATCCAGATCGATCTCGAAGCACTTATCAATTCGATTCCTGCAGCAAAGTCGAGAGGTTGAGGTTTATTTCTATCCACAAAATGGTTTATAACTTCGGCATTGAATATTTTATACAAAACTTGGAAAATGGCACGGGATGTATTTACGTCTTTACACGTTCATGCGTAATTCTCAACACAAACAGAATTTTTTTTTGTAATTTGTTTAAAAGTTTTTTTTTTTAATTGACATTTCTCGACCACGTGTTCATTTTTGCAATTTCCAATTTTTTGTGCTATTTTTTTTTCTTCATCAAAAACGAGGAAATTAATTGAGGAAATTTTTGAACGCGATGATGAATCGCGATTCACACGTTAATTACATTTTCGAGCATTAAAAATGCGCAAAAATTAAGCCAATTGTCTAATTATCAAATTCGGTTTTTTGAGACGAGCGAAATAAATACGCCGTGTTGTCCGACTCGTGGGTATGACTGAGTAGAAAAAAGGAGTTCGAAAGTGCATGCGGAATATGGCACGAGCCTTAACGCAATAAAAATAGACGACCTGAAAGAAGAAAAAGAAAAATCGTCACTGGCAACGATCCCGAGGAACGATTTTTCGATGTGAAATCGAAACTAAAAATCATTCGTTAATTCCGAATCTGGGTAAATGTCGAATTAGCCTTAATTAACTGTATCTTTAATGTATGCTAAATATCTCAATCGTAAATCTTTTATTCTAGAATTTTTATTTAAATGAAAATAAAAAATTCATTTCGAAAGTGGAATCTCCACGAGGCCGCTTAGTCATTTTTTTTCTGATTCATGAGATGGAAATTTTGAAGGGAAAAACGAGGCTTGAAGTCTCAAATCGAGACAGTAAAATGATATTTATCGTCAATGTAACACGCGCATGGGAAACTCTGAAAACGTCTCACTATCAAGATTCAAAGTCCAACGCTCGATTCTTCGAGGTTCATCGGGCTGGAGACGATTTCAACGACGATTAAATTTCTTTTGACTTATCAACGAAAAAAATTTTCCTCAATTACTTTAACTCTGTCATATTTCTATATTCATTTATACAAGTTACTCCTTCCAATTTATCAGACACATTGTCTCAACAATGTTTAATTTATTGAATTCTTTGATTATTTTTTCTCTTTATTGTGACTTCATCGTGCGCTAATTGAATTTCCTGATTTGCAATGTCATGTTGTAAATTTATTGATCTTTTGATTGACAAATTTATTTTGAAAATGTCAATTTAAAAAAATAATATAATTTTTTTATGATTTATGGATCTCGTAATTTTTTGATATTTTGATATTATTATATATTATGATTTTTTTTAGTTCACATGGAAAACTCCATGCGGTTGTTTCAATTGTGAACGTACGATAGTGTCAAAACTGTAACTTTTCAAATGACGAAGCACGAACGATATATTGCTCTACGGCGTATCAAAGTCCACGCGCTTTCCAGACGAGACGCAATGACTGGGGGAAAAGTTTGTTGTGGCCCGGCGCTTTATCGTGCACTCCGTTTCCACTCCGCTGTATATTTACGTACTCACATAAACATATGAGTAAAAAAATTATTCTTCAATTCTTTACGCTTCAAAAAATATAAAATTATTCGTTGTACCTCAATTTTTTATTCATTCTTGTCATTTGCTTTCAAACAATTAATAATAAAAGTATTTTGGACTCTACTTTTATGTACATAAACATAAAAATCAAAAATTTTCTTTCGAGTGATTAAAATAAAGAAATAAAGAGTTAATTCCCAGTACCTCAACGTTTTTGTTTACTTTTGACGTTTCGTTTGAAATAATTGTGAGAAAATATTATTTTGGACACACTGTAGAGCGCCGGCTTCGATCTGGCAAGTGTGGCAACTCGTCGGATTTTCCCGGCGAAAATTCGCCAAGAGAGAAAGACGAACGCTTTCCAGGGTCCTGTCAAATATATGTATACACACCAACGGTAACGGCAAAACCCACGCACGGGAAGACGAATCGATACCGAACCCGAGAAATGTCAATGTATATACTTTTTGCTGTCCGGTCATTTGCGAAAACAAAGGAAATGAGTCTATCGTACGAGTTTTCGTTATTCCGCAACCGTTAACTGATTAACAAGTAGCAACACTAGAATGAAAAAACTGACGATAAAAACAATTAATCCGGAAAAAAAATAAACACGGAATGAAACGTTTGACATTGACCAATTTCTTTTCTCGGAGATTGCGATCACTATTGTACTGAGATTACTCACGAAAAACGTGAAAAAATAACTGTTTTGCAAACGTTGATGTATTTGGAACAGTAAAATGAAAAATTAACGTCGAGACAACATCCGGTACAAAAATACACACGAAATGTAAAATTTGACATTTATGATTTTTTTATCAGTATGATTGTAATTACACACTAATTGCGAGATTATTTACGAGAAATTTGGAATAGTCATCGCAAAAGCATTTTGTGAGTGCAAAGTGGTGAGACTCGAAGACAAACGCAATGTTTTACACTATTGCAGAATTCAGTGAAAATTGCCAGCAAATATAATTCTCAGAAATTGCAATCACAGGTACACAAAATCTTAGATTACTCGAGAAAAACGTGAAGTTATTATCACAAAATGATCTTTCCGAGAGCAAAATAATGAATCTCGAGGATAAAAACACAGCGTTCGATTTCATGGCAGAATCCGGTGAAAATACTGAGAAAAATGGTTGGAGATTGAAATTACAGGTACGTTAAATCCGCGATTTATTCGTGAAAAACTAAATGAACTGTTTCAGAACGTATCCTCCGAGAGCAAAATACTGAGCCTCGAAGACAAAAACATAATAGTTTTATTCCATTCCTGAATTCGATGAAAAATACGCGGAAATACGTGATTCTCGTTTTTTCCTGTTGATATTCGAGGATCTTGGGGGAAAACTTTTATCACGTCCAATAAATTGTATTTAGCGTTTTGTTTATGAAGCTGAAAAATGTCAAAATATGACGAATACTTACCAAGTTTACTGTGTGACAGGAACAACACGACTGAACAGGTTGACGCCGACGCCAGCGCTTATACCGAAAAGTCCCGCAGGGAATTAGGTAAGGACGCTAGAGAGAGAGAAAGACATAACCGTGAGACTCCCACTCTGATCGACCGGGTTGGTAAATGGTAAAACCGTCCGTATTTCTACCTATTCCACGAAACACGAGCTGAACGAGCTCTCTAGCTTTCTGTTTCCTCGCACCTTTGTCCTCGACGATACTTTCTGATCGATACACTTTTCCTGGAAAGTGCCTTTTTTTCATCAAAAAAAGCTTTTCGTAGCGTGGAACACGCGAGCGCGATAATACATTTTTTTTCACTGGAGAAAATCCTTTATTCTCTTTGACAAAAAAATTTCGTATTTTAAAAAAATATTTCAAAAATTCGTATTTCATATTTAATTTTAATATTTTGCGTAGTAATGTGTATATAAATATTTTTTTTCCTGAAAAAAAGCTTTTCGTAACGTGGAACACGCGAACGCGATAATACATTTTTTTTCACTACAGAAAATCCTTTATTCTCTTTGACAAAAAAATTTGTTCTCGTATTTTACAAAAATATTTCAAAAATTCGTATTCTATATTTAATTTTAATATTTTGCGTAGATATGTGTATA